>PVKS010002619.1:0-115522 GCA_004027875.1 Aplodontia rufa | reverse complement strand
TGAGAGATGAAACTAATTTGGAAGGCCTCAGACAATATTTGAGGCTAAGGTTTTAGATGAAGTATCCTGGGCTATCTGTATATATATGAATGGAAAGGGCTGGATATGGAACTCTGAGTTACTGTTATCATTATAGGAAGGGACCAAGGAGGATCTCGTAAGATGGTGAAACCAAAGTCACATAGGTAGGAGGAGAGCAGAGGAGATTAATGCCACAGGAGCTGAGTAAATAGAACATATGAAAAGCAGACTTGACCATTAATGCCAAATGCTGCCAACAAGCCAAGTAAAGTGAGGACCAGAAAGCTCCATGGTGGTCATGACACTCATTCCCAAGGGGCTGGAATGGCAGTAAATTGGAGGATGAGTAGAATTAGGAGGGGGAAATGAGAGATGGAAAGGGTAATTTTTAAGAAACTTAGTGTGTGGAGGAGAGAAAGTGAAATGGCTAAATGTGGCAGGGTAGGTCATGTTGTCATTTTATAAGGTGCCACCAGATCCCCAAAGCTGATTCTCCCTGTCTCACTGGCCAAGAGCAGCCCGGAGTGCCCTGTCCCCTTTCTCAACATGCAAATCAACAGACTCTTCAGCAGTATTGCTTTAAGAGATAAGGAACAAAATTTTAAAGTTAGATTTATTATTATTATTACTTGATATACTATTGTACATATTTTGGGGGTACAATGTGACATTTCAGTACATGTATACAATGTGTGATGATCAGTCAGGGTAGCTAACATATCCATTGCCTCAAACATTTATCATTTCTTTGTATTGGGAACATTCAAAATCTCCCCTACTGGCTATTTGGAAATATTCAATTGATTATCATCAATTGTAGATCTCCTGTGATCCTGTAAGACATTAGAAATCATTCCTCCTATCCAACTGTACCCCTGAACCTGTTAACCATACTCTTTCAATCCCTCCTTCCGCTCCCTTCCCCAGTCCTAGTAAGATTCCTGTTCTTGGACTTTCTAACATCCCCAATTAGTCCTAAGTAGAAAAAAAAAAAAGAAGAAGTTGAAAATCTTTTTATAGATGCTATGGCTTTGATGTGAGTCGTCTTTAGTAGAACTAAAATCCTGCTTTGAAATGGCATGGATGTGAAATAACTTCAATGAGAAATCTCTCCCGTAAGATGTAAGAAGGAACAGGATGGACACCCTTGTCTCTACCTCAGCGGGCATTTGGGGACACCCAAGAGAGCACTAGGCTTTGAACTATCCACTGCTCCCAGAGAAGACCTGGAAAACGTCCCTTACAGCTCAAGCGTGAGGTTTTCTTCTACATTACAAGTGGATGTGTCTCAACAATTGACTAGGTTCACCTTTCCCCGGTCTCCTGGGTTTTGACCCCATCCCCAGAGATTCTCGTTGGTGTACTTTCTTCTGTGCCTACCATGCTTTGCCTCTCTTCCTACTCATTGAGCCCATGCACTTTCCAGGCCTGCAATGCGCTGCGAGGGAGCGAGCCCCCTTGACCTCTGATCTGGTTGGAGATTGTGTCAGGGAAATAAGAAATCACTGAGACAATTGGGACCATTTTCTTCCAGCTGGCTTTCCTTGGCTTTTCGCCTTCCTTTGCTGCCAGCTGATGCAGCACTGTGCTTCTCTGAGCCAAAGTGGGACTTTGTTCAAACAGATATGTGAGAGTCTGAAAAAATATGAACAGCGTTTGCATGAAGAAGATTAGAGGTCGGGAGCATTGGGGTAAAGTCTCGGATGTGCTCTGACTCTGCCATGGTGGGAATATTTGCTCATCCATTCATTGACCCATAGAGCTGCTCATTCAATGATGACTTTCTGAGTGCTACCAGGTACTGTTTATTGTGGTCACCTAGCGTTCCAGGACACAAGGAGTAAAATGATGACCAAAATAAACATGGAAACTACCTCAGACATTGATGGTCCAAAGAGCTCTGGAGAAAAGTATTTTGACAAATAATTACACAATACATGCACTACTACAAATTGTGGTAAGCAGCATTAAAGTAAAGGAAGCAAGCAGAACAACAGGAAATCGCAATAGTGGCTCTGGATCTAGATTAGGGAGTCAGGGAAGGTGTCTCTGAGTGATAGAAGGACACACAGGGTCTGGCCAAGTGGAGAGCAGAGAGAAGGGCATCTGGGCAGGAGGAACAGCACTGCTAAGGGTGGTTTGAAGACTGTGAGGGAGAGGAACAGAACCCTGTGTGCAGTCAGGAAGACGAGATAGAAAGTGGAAGGAAATGTGAGATAAAAGGGAGGTCTGATTCTGTTTATTGTTTGCTTTTAAGATATGCGTTATTGAATGTTTCCACGAAGGCAGGAAAGATCTAATAGAAAGGGAAAGATTCGGATGCAAGAACTGATGGTGTGAGGTCTCTGGGAAGGAGGCAGAAATGGGTCTGGAGAGGGCTGGAAGGTGACTTTGTGGATTTGGGTGGCAGAAACATGACAGTTGCTACCTGCTGCCATCCAGGAGGCAAGGTCATCCCCGAGAATGGACAGGTGAAGGGCAGGAAGGCTGTGGAGTGTCGAAGGATGGACATGGCTGTTGTGGACTAAGGGTCACTCACCTGCCCCAAGGAGGCCTGTAGGTAAGGGAGGCAGCTTCCCTACTCTTTCTAGAGGGCCAGGGACCCTGTCAGCATTCCTTAAAAGTGTAGTTCCCTCTCACCTGGGGCTCTACTTTCTAATTTTCAGTTACTTATGGTTTCAGTTCCCGAATTCAACCATGGTCCAAAAGAGTTATATAGAAAATTCGAGATAAACAGATTATGAGTTTTAAATTGCATGTTGTTTTTAGTCATTTGTTAAAATCTCATGCCATCTTGCTCTGTCCCACTTGAGGCACACATCATCCCTTTGTTCAGCATATCCAGGCTCTATGTTCCACCTGTATATTCCGCTCATTAGTCAGTGGCCTCTCTGTTATCAGAAGGACTGTCACAATATTTCAGTGCTTATGTTCAAGTGCTATGTAAAGTGAAGTATTATCCTTAGCTTCAGGCATCCACAGTAGCCTTAGAATATATGCCTCAATAAGTGCCTCACAGATATGGAGGCACTACTTTATATAAGAATTGTGGATTTGGGGGGGGCTGGAGCGGTGGCTCAGCAGTTAAGGTGCTTGCCTGGCATGCACAAGTACGCGAGTTTAAACCCCAGGACCACGTACACAATGAAGTGTCCGAGCAACGAAAATCACAGGAAAAACTAAATAAAATTGATTCTGACTTTCTCTCTTAAAAAAAAAAATTGTGGATTTAAAAAAATAAAAATTTCCCTGTGTTTTCCAATGCTAAATTGTACCACTCTACAGAATTCCTACAGATCCGAATATTCTGATGTGGGACCAATACTTTCTGTTCTGGTAATTTTGCTACCTATTTCAAATGAGTTTCACAATCCTTCTTTCCTTCTTCCCATGCCAGTTGCCTTTTGAGTTGCTTGTCTTTGACCCCATCATCTGAAAAAACCCTGATTTTTCTTTCATGTGTTTTCTGGTGTGCTTTGTTCTGCTTTGTTCTTTAACTACCCGTCGCAGCTCAGATCGCCTTAGATCCCGTTTTTATAGAACAAGTTATAAAGCTGGAATCTTTCAAGCAAGCCCACTTGCAAAAATATCCAAATGGCTTGCCTTGTGTAGTTCTTGGCACCCTCCCCTGTTCCTCCCTCTCTCTCACTGCCAGGCTGCACTTTGGCAATAACCAGAATGTCTGCTGGGTCTTTCCTTTCCTGCTCTTCCCACTCCTGCCTTCACCTGGTGAGACGAGGAGCAGTTTCCCTGCTCTTCCCCTGATCCCTGCTGCTTTCATCTCTTGGCCTTGTGTGATATTGGGTTTTTGCCCTGCATTCGATGTTTGTGCTCCTTCCTTTCTTTAATCATTCCAGATCCCTTAACTCTGCCCCATAGACCCATAGTCTTTTTCCTTTCTTCCACTGACAGTTTGAAGCAGGGCAGTCTCAGGTATGCGTCGTCATCTTTTGGGGGGTTCACAAGTCCATGCTGAGTATCTTTAGAAATCAGGAAGAAAGAGAACCCATGTGCTACGCGCATCTGCCTGCGTTGAGTGCATTTATAGGCTTTCTCACAGATCCTCTTAGTAACCCTGAGGCTGAGGGAGGAAATGTTGTTCCCATCTTTTTAGGTAGATAAGCCAACCCCACAAAGATTCAGTGAGTTTTGAGAAACATTTCAGGGCAGGACCAGAAATCATCCAGGCAGACATCTTTAGTCCTGGAGTCCCCACAGAAGGTGCCTTCGCCACTAGGTGGAGATGCAGCAGCATCAGAAGTGGGCTGGATGCACACAGAGAGCTGGACCTGGAGAGGAGCCTTCCAGAGCAAAGGCCTGCAGACTTCAAAACTAAATGAGTGAGGTGAAGCATACCGTTAGCCATGTCAAGTGACACTACAGGGGCAGGGTGTATGTTTACAGTGTTGTATGACCACTTCCGTCTCAACCCACCACTGTAGACTAACACCCTTAACTCTTAAGCAGTCTCTCTCCCATTTTCCCTCCGTGGGCTCTGCGTCCTGTCTCTATAGATATACTTTTGGATATTTCTTATAAATGTAATCATATAATTTGTGACTTTGGTGGCATTTTTAACTTCAGTTCTGCAAATAATGTTGTTTGAAGTCTGTGCAGATATAGTCCATACGTTCCTTTTTATGGTTGAATGATATTCCATTATATGTATGAAATCAGGAAGGATGAGGAAAGGAACTAGCATTCGGTGGGCATCTGCGGGCATCTAGTGAGCCTTCAAGCACTGATGGTCATAGAGGTGTTTCCACCTCTTGGCTATTGTGAGTAGTGTTGCTGTGACCATGTGTGTACATGCACTTGTTTGAATACCTGTTCTTATTTCTTTGGGTGCATACCTAGGAGTTGAACTGTGGGGTCATATGGTAATTCTATGTTTACTTCTTTGAGAAACCACCTATTTCCATAGCAAATAAACCATTTTTACCTTCTCACCAGCAATGTCTGAGGATTTCAGGTTTTTATACCATGACTCACAATAAGAAATGCATTTTAGATAACTTGCCACCAAGCATTCACAT
Organism: Aplodontia rufa; assembly: GCA_004027875.1. NCBI lineage: Eukaryota > Metazoa > Chordata > Mammalia > Rodentia > Aplodontiidae > Aplodontia > Aplodontia rufa. The sequence goes on along the minus strand of PVKS010002619.1, from coordinate 110,465 downwards.
GCGTGTACACATTTATATAATGGAAACTTCGTGAAACAGTATACATCTTTACTATGATTAATATATTCTATTGCATTAGAAAAATGATTCCAACTCACCAAATTACCTCCACAACTCAAAGAAAATGAATTTTTAGAATGGGATTAATTATTAAGCCAGAGTATTAATCTGTTTGTGCGTGTAATAATATAACAGAGTATTTTTCCATTTGGGCCATCAATAAATTTAACAAGATTTTCATCAATTGGAAACTTTGTATATGTATACACACATGAAAATATATCTACATGTACATGTATGTGTATATATTTATGTGTTCTTTGGAGGCATTTATCTTGTGAGGATGACATTTTATGTATTATATTCTCAAACAGAAAATGGAGATCATATTCAAGTGTGAGTGATAGCTCACAAGTGTGCTTGATAGCTCTGAGATTGTGACTGGCTAGTATTCTGTAATCTAGCATCAATTTGGGGGGTGAGTGTTGAACCTGTTATCATTTATCAAATGATTCAAGTCTTTAAATATCACTTGAATATCTCATGAAAGAGTGAGATGCTGAAAAGTGTGTGTGTGCCGCAGGAAAAGTTGAGCAATGGAAGAGAAACAAAAGTAGAATCAAGAAAGCCTGAGGATGAAGTGGGTGGAGCTTCTCAGTTGCAGGGGTCATTTGTGACCATCTTTAAGCCTCCTGAGAAACAGCTCTGGGAGGACGGGTGTCTTGGGAGAAGCAGGGCATAGTGAGCATGGGTGCCCACTAGGGAGCAGCTCCTTGAGTCAAGTTGAAGGACTTAGACGGGAAAGTTTTACATTTCTCTTCCTAACCCCCAACTGACAGTATTTTCCTCAGTTATAGACATAGATGACAAACTACAGTAATATTAATACCACCTATGATTTTGCTACTAATTTACATCATGGATATTTGCAATACTTTATAGGTGCTTTAGGTATATGGGAATTTCATTTATGCTTTTCAATATGATTTTATTTAAAATTCATTATTATATCTGATTCTGTATTGTGTTATGTAATGTGTTAACTCGGAGTGTTCAATCCCACAATTTCATGGTTTTAAAAATTTTTGATAATATTTCAAAATAATTCATTTTCTTTATCATCTATGGATTTTAATTTATTCATGTAAATATATTATTCTGAGAAGGACCCTATGGGCTTTGTCAGACTACCAGAAAGCTTCAAGGCATAAAATAGTTAAAAATAGTTAAGAAACTTCTAGAGTTGCTCTGTTCAATAAGGGATTCATTAGCCATTGATAGCTATTATGCCCTTGGAATGTACATTCCAACCTCCAGCTGCCAACGTACATTCCAAGGGCATATTAGCTATCAGTAGCTAGTGCCATAAAAACTTAGAGGTGCCATAAAAACTGCATCATATTTCAAATATTTGGTGCAAAAATATTTAATGTGTCACTAATAGTTTTAATGTTTATTATATATTGAAATGGTAATTTTTTGGCATACTGGATTACTTGTTGGATCTCCATAAGTTTCAGATTCCTTCTCTTTAAGAATAGATAGGAGGCCAATAGAGAGATATTGCTAGTTTAATTCCACATTCAGCCTTTTGGCTGATCAATTTCTCTCTATGACAAAGGCCTCCCATCTTTCACTTCCAGCAGAAGGCCATGTCCATGACCCTTTCCCTGACTCTTCTACTTCTCATGTTTTAATGAACACAGTATAAATTAGACACATGAAGAATAATGTACAAAGGTGGGGATATAAGAAATCATTAAAACAACGTTAATTTCTAAAGATAATTTAAAAGGATAAGAGAAAGGAAAATTCCCCTGGGGAGCAAAAAAGGTGGAAAATAAGGCTTGAGGTAGGGTGGAGTATTTCTCCGACTGCAGTTACCACCCATCCTGTATTTATTCAGAGAAGCTGGAGTGGCATTTGGATAAGACCCAGGCAAACCACCAGCACATTCCTGGAGTTGGTGAACGGCCACTTGCAGAACAGGACACCCCTGGCATGTCCCTAAACCAAAATCTGAAAGTCCAGCATGCGGGTACAATGGCCAGGGAGGTGCCAGTGTGTTTCTTTAGGGTAGAGGACTGAAGAGCCCCCTGTATTTGTCTCATTCATCTACCAATGGAGCTTTGCACATCTCTGGTGCCAGCATCCTGGCCCTTCCATCTACAGAATCTCCTTTCAGATCATGAAGCAGTGTTTTATGTAGCGGGCAGATAGGACAGTATCACACACACACACCATGGATGAGAAAGGAACAGGTCAAACATGTAGATGTCTAATTGGTCAGTACGTGGTGGCCTGACCAGGGCCTGGGGGTTCTCTGTGACTGATTCTGAGGGTCAGAATCATGACCCTCCAACTCTGTTTCCTTGGTCTTCTCGGAGTGACCTCACCCAGCCTGGTGATCTGCAGAGCTCATTACTCTCCACCTCACTTCTGACTCCGCTGCTGAGCAGGGCAGCTGGATTTGCCCTCCCCACCAGCCTGCCGAGCTGCAGCTGTCCTTCGTTCAGTTTCTCACAGCCTCACCCTCTTACACAAAGCCCAGCCTGTCTGGTCAAAGTAGGGTGGTGATTTCTAAAAACCCTTTCTAAAAACATGCCTTGAAGGACTTTCCCCAGCTTGCAAAATACTCTCCCCTTCTCAGTTACATTTTCTAACTGAACAGGGCCCAAGGGTGGAGAAGGTGATGTGTGTGCCTTGGTGTCACTCCCAAGCCTTGTATTACCAGAGCCAGGGGGTCTGCAACAGGCAGTTCCATGAACAGATGGCCATTTGGACGACTTTGAAGGTGAAATCAGGGCTGCTTAGTGAGGTAGACATTCTTTTTAAAGTACTAACTCCAAATGAAGTGATGCCGTCCATACCTGCAGTGCCTTAGGTCTGCTGTCCTTAATCTCAGTGATAATAACCCGGCTTTTGGCCGTGGCCTCTCACTGGCCTCCTGGACATGCCCAGTGCATAGCTGCTATCAGTTTTAAGCTCAACAAAGCACCTTGATGTTGCCTCATTAATTTCACAGTAGATAACTTGGTCTTTTTCATATTGATTTAGCCCTTTCTAATCCCCAATTATTTTTGGTCCCGTGTCAGCTTCTCCTGCCAGTCAGCCAGTGTGTGCGCTTTCATGGATGTTCTTATTTTATCAAAACATTACGGAGAAGGTGAATCTTTGCCAAAAATTTAAATAATGTATGCCAGAAACTTACATAAAATAATATATTACCCTGCATTCTGCTTTACCCAAGCCATGGTTCCTCCAATAGTATGGAAAAATCGTAGGACCTGCCCTAAGACACAATTTGATAATGAAAAGGAGCATTTTTCATCTTGTCGAGAAATAATTTGTCCAAAATAATATTAGGATCAAAATAAGAAAAATAAAGATTTTCCTAGTTCCCAGTCCTTCAACCTTTGTTAGTAGGTAAATGTAGATATGCAGAAAAGGAAACATTTTTAAATAAAAAAATTAAATATATATGAAATTTATATAGTGTGCATATAAATAAAACTAATAAAATATTTAATTTCCTCCAATTTCATGTTTTTAAAATTATAGATTTTAATAAATGATGCCTTTGAGAAAAGTTGATCTGTTCTCTGTGACTTAAACTGTTAATGTTTACTTTTGTGCATGAAATTGGGAACACCAGTAGGACAGAAATAGGAATAGTTGCTCTAGCTCTAAAAGGTATTTATGTTTTATCACTAACTCATATGCATAATCTATCAACCAGTAACATTAATGCCACCATGAGAACACTCCTTTTTTGTATTGGTGGATTATCCTTCATACAGAGAAAAACCAACAGTATCTCAATTCTGTTATATGGTTAATGTTTGGGAAAGAGTATAACAATCTATATGATTGGTTTTTGTCTTACTAAGCTTTACCTATCTCTGCATTTTTGGTAAAAGCTGATATGCAAAGCAATATGCTCTTGTGGTTCTTCAGAAAAGACAGTGCTTTATAATGATCTTTTAATAGTTGGTTGCTGTTGTAACTGGTTATATTGAACCTATTTGCGTCTGCGTGTAAATAATCTCTTGAGTTGCTGGTTGCATTTGAAAATAGGATAGTAAAGTTACCAATGACATCTGCTTTCATGGTAAGGGGCGGTGGAGAATACCCATGTTTTCTTCTTTGCATATACATCCATAAATACAACATTAAAAGGTAAGTACACCATGCCTTTATTCTGGAGAATTTCTATATGTGTAAAATATGTACAGTCTACAACATTTTATTGAGTTTCTGGGTAAATATATGCAAATATGCCAGCCCTACTTTCAGTTGATAAGTTGATAAGTCTAAATCAAGTAAATTTTGAGACGATGCTAAACTCACCAGTACTTCTAGTCAGATAGTTTACCCTGGGCCCCAAAAGTCGTCTGTGCATAGGTTTAGGTTTTGTTTACTTTACAAACCTACAGTCTTGTTAGCAGGCCACCTTGGTAGCAGCACCACACAGAGGGCTGCAGGTAGGAGGAGTCCTTCTGCATAAGGCAGGGTCCCTCTCCCTTTCCTCACCTGATTGTGAACTTAAGGGAACGTTTTGTGCTACATATTCTGATTCTTTGGTTACTATATATCTGGTACTTACCAGTTCTCACCTGCCTAGGTACTCATTTATCTTTGTAATGTGTGACAAGGAAACTGAGGTCATGAGTCACAACAGCTCCTGTGTGATACAGGAGGATCAACTCCCGTATATAGTTTCACTCCCGTTCTAATTGGTATCCTTTGAATCTTTGTTCTCAAAATCACAATTCAGTCATCTGGAATGGAGTCCAGGAAGATGCCCACTCTTCATTTCCCAGGGTGGAAGCCTGTGATATCTAATGCTATGATTTCACTTCATTCTCTTGATCTCCTAGTGCCAGTTTTACCGAGGTGACCCACAGGTGGACCTTTGTTCCATGTGTGTCCTCTAAGATACAGCCTAGCCCAAGGCCTCAATATTAAGCACTTGGGAAATGTCAGTTCCCACCCAGGGTGACAATGGGCATCTGGAGGGACCTTCCATACACAAAGCAGCAAGTGGTGTGGTTTCCTGGCTTTCTTCCCCGCTCCCTGCTGTACTGCTCTCTGTCTTTGATTGTCTTCTGCTCCTGTCCTTCAAGGCTTCCCCTTCCACTGGATGATCACTTCATTCCTTTGTTTCGGTGCCTTATAAAACTCCCTTGCAGTGGAGCTGAGTAGGAAAGGAAAAAATGGGTTCGGCTGCTGTTTTGTTTTGAATGAAAAACGTTTCAGGAAACATTTTCCTTGTTTATGTCTAAATCTGTGTAACAAGCTCCACTTTAATGAAATTCTGCTGCATTAAAAAAATTTCAATATATTTCAGTCCATTGAAAAAAATTATTTGCAGTGGATAGTAATGGAGTAAATGTTTTCCAAACTTAACAGAATCTATTTTTGTGAAGACTTGTGTCTGTGGGTTGGATTTTTTAAGGATACGATTACTGCATTTTATGCTTGTGATGTGAACATTGTATGATGTCATTTTTTTCTTTAAAATTTCTTAGACTAAGATAGATAAGCCCAAATTATACATGTAACACTTGTCAAAAGGGAAGTTTGTTATTTATTTTGACACTGTCCTTTAGGTTATCTCTATGTCTCTTCTACGTTCTATTTACAGAAAAATGAAATCCCTTCTCCATACTTGTCACTATTAATCTCAGCTGCTACTCTTTTTTTCAGCTTTTTGATTTATTTTTTATTAGAGCATTATAGTTGTACATAATGATGGGATTTGTTGTCACATATTCATAGATGCACACAATATGGCAATACAATTTGGTCACTTTCCTCCCCCACCCCCGAACCCCTCTACCTCCCTCCTCCCATTCCCCGATCCGTTGCCTCTCTTCTGGGTCCTATATTTTTCCTAAAATACCCAAGTATAGTGATGTAATTGTTATACCTATGAAAAAAGTTTTTTATATACTTGACTATAGTATATACAGTGACATACTTATAAATGCTTGGAATGTACCTTGATTTATCTCAATCTAGGCACACTTCTTTTGATTTGGAACAGTCCTTACAATACAGTGTTTAGTAGTGGTGACATAATATACTTAATACTTTTTTGGAATTTGAAACTGCTGATCATTTGAAACTGCTGATTAAGAACTGATAAAGCAACTTTTTTCATACATTAAGTGATTTTCTTTGTTTCTTCAGGTTGCTTATGAAGCATTTCTCTTCTGCCTAACGCATTCTGTGCATGAACGTGCATGTCACTCTGCGACAGTAATTACACGTGGATGCCCACGTGAGCCTGTCCACAGGGAAAGGGGGCAGACTCCCACCCCAACCCAATCAGCTCAATCAGATGCTTGAAAATGAAGTATAAATTAACACAAACTAACTGTCCTTCTGTTGCACACCCCCCTACCCCCACCAACACACACACAGGCAGCAGGTAACCTGGAGAAGCATGGCAAGCCTATTATTTACTCAATGCATGTTTATTACCTGAGGACTGACTGTGTGTTGGGAGTGGTAGCCTGGGGCGGTGGGGGGGGGAGCTCACAAAACCCAGTAAGACACAGATCTTCTGGAACAAGAGACATGGTTATGATAGGAATCAAGGTAGGAGAAGGGCAAATGTCACCGATTGTGAGATGTAATCCACGTAGATGCTGTTTTCCCACGTGGCTACCCAGCAAGCTGGAACTTAAGAGGCCAGTTGGTCAATCCCTTCTTGAAACACTGTGGCTCCAGGGTTCCTCCTCCACAACCCAGGGTTCCCGGCAGCCTACTGTGTTAGTTAGCTTTCCATGGCTGTGATGAAATACCTGACAAATCAAATTAAAAAAGAAAAGATCAATTTTGGTTCATAGTTTGGGAGTTTTTAGACCATGGTTGGTCAGCACCATTGCTTTGGGTCTGAGGAAAGGCAGAACATCATGACTGAAGGATGGTGGCTAGGAAGGAGGGATAGGGCTAGTATGCCCTTCAAAGGAATGCTCCTAGTTACATACATCCTCCAGCTAGGCCACGCCTCCTAAAATTTCCAATATCTCTCAGTAATCCCTCAAGCTATGAACCTATGGATGGATTCATCCGTTAATGCGATTAGAACCTCCTACTAATCAATTCACTTCCCCAAAGCCCTACCTCTCTGAACATTGCTGCATTGGGGAGTAAGACTTCAACACGAGTCTTTGGGCAACATTCCAGATCTAAACCATAACACCCACATAGTGTCTTTCTTTTCTTTCCTTTTCTTTTTCTTTTTAAGAGAGTGAGAGTGTGTGAGAGAGAGAGTAGAGAGAGAATAAACTTTATTTTTTCATCTGGTGTTTGTTTCTCTAACACTCAGTTGTGTGCATGGTGCTGGGGTTCAAACCTGGGTTCTCGCACATGCTAGGCAAGATTCCAACCACTGAGCCACTGCTCCAGCCACCCGTATAGTGTCTTTTTGTTTTGCCATATTGTGTCTTGATCACAAAATAGACATCCTTCCCTCTGGATTGAGTCCTGGGTCTAAGTGGTCCCACATCAGGGTGGACTGAACCCATCACCACCCCTTGACAACTTGGAGAGTAGAGTACCAGCTAGATGTCCTCTGCAACTGCCTCCCCTCTACTCCAGGTTGGGTGTCCCTGTAGAGACCACAACCTGTATAATAAATTAAATTAATTTGAAATATAATGGCTGTTTTACTCAGCCTTTTTGTTGGTGCGATTGAACAACCTGACAAAAACAATTTTGGAACAGGTAAAACCCAAGGTGGTTATCCATGTTTTGGCTTTTCCCCTGGATAACAAAGTTTATATCCATTGATTGCTAATGTTTTGATAATGTTTCCCCCTCAACTGTATTTCTATATACTTCTAATAAAAAAAAAACTAAAAAAAAAATTGGGGGGAGGAAAAGTTTATTTTGAGGACTCACAGTTTTGCAGGTCTAGTCCCTGGAAGGCTGGCTCCAGTCCTTGGGGCTAGAGGTGAGGCTGAACATCTTGGCCCTGGAGCAGAGTTCAAGGCCTCACATCAGGAAGCAGAGCAGGGAAACTCCAAGCCAGGTATAGAGTATATACCCCAAAGGCACGATCCCAGTGACCCATCTCCTCCAGCCGCCTACCTGCTTTCAGTTACCGGTTAATCCCTATCAGGGGATCTACTCACTGATTGGGTTAAGGCTTTCATAACCCAATTCACCTTAGCATTGTCACAAGTGAGCTTTTGAGGGACACCTCACATTCAAACCATAACAATGGCATTCTTCTCTAGTTTTCTTCAGGGGCCTCTGGCCCCCCAGGGAGCAATTCCTTACCCAGGCAAAAGCTGGGAGAGCTGGGGGGACCTGAAGCACTTCCTTTGGTGATAAAGAGGATCTTACCATCTCTTCCTGAACTTTCTCTAAAAAAGGTGAATCTCATCTTGCTTGTGATTTGAAAATAATAGCAATTATTATTCATAATAATGGTAATAATAAAGTTAAGATAACTGACTCTAAAGCAGCTAGACCTAAATTTTAACAGTCATATGACTTTGACCTTACTTTAGGCTCAATTTTCTCATCTGTAAAATGCACTAGCAATACTACTTACCACCTAGGTTTGAACTGAGGATTAAATAAGATTTTAAAATGTGTACTTTAACACAGAATTAATGTTCAATAAATGTAGATGGTCTCATTAGCACGTGATTTGTGCTACTTTCTGGCTTTTTTTCATCCTTCAATACCATTTCTGGGACCTTCCAGTTCTCCTGTACTACTGTTCTTTCTCTCAGTCCTGACATCTATGCCTAATTTCTTGCTTTCATTGTACAGTCTCCCAAGACTTTAAAGGAAGGATCCCTCATTTTGTACAGGTATGAAAGCTGAGATAGTTTTTGGTCATCTTAAATGACAACTGAAGTCAACAGGAAGGCAGGGACTGATTCAGATTTTATTGTTGTATTTTGAAGTACCTTTTGTCCAGGTGGTGTCTGGTTGAGATATATATTTATATATCACAGAGAAAGGAGAGACAAAGGATAAATGTTTCATTCCAACTTGCAGCAGGTGTCATTATGTTTGATTTGCAGGCCTTTCAGCAAGACAAAAGGCCTTTTCTGTTCTTTTACAATATATGCTCTCTTTAAAGGCACTCCAGTGAGGGGGATAAAAGCATACACTGGACAGACTCAGATTCTAGCAGATAGAAACTGGACTCTTAGTTGCTGATTCACTCTTCACAGGGAAAACTAGATGCCATTTAAAGCATTTCTAATAGCATTGAAATTTTTATGATGGTTTCTTTTAAAATATACATGAGTGGCATTGTCAGGAAGTTAGTACTTTTATAGTACTATTGAGAACTTTTTTTAAAAAAAAGCCTGCTAAGATTTCTTTTATAAACATTTAGAGAATCTCTATATATTTATTGCATAACAATGTAGAAGACCATGTTTGCTTATTGAAGCTGATTTTAAATGTTTCCAACCTGCTGTCCCCAAAGAGTTACTACTGGTGTTCAAAAGTGATATACTTTCTCAGTCACAAACAATAAAAATAAACTAACTTAAAGTCAAGTTCTATTCTGGAGTCCCTTGGAGTTCATAATAATAAAAAATTAAAAACAAATTGATTAAATTTAAGAATAATCATCTGTGATCAGTTGATTACGAAGTGTGATACACTATGCTGAGTACTTTTCATACATAATGTCATTACTCTTCCCAGCTACTGTAGGAAGCAGGGACAGTTATCCCCATTTTATAGGTGAGAAAAGTAAGGTTAGGGCAGTTAATACTTTGTCTCATAGCTAGTAAGGGCTGGTGCCAGGTAGGCTCCTGCCTTGAGAACCCCTGTATCTTCATTGCAAAGCATCCTGTGATGCCCCCGTTGTTTGCTGCTATCTAAGGTGGGAGAGGCCCCAGACCAGGTGGATTCAAGTATTATGTTTGTTTTCAGATGTAATAATCATTTTGAGGTCTTATTTTACCTAGAATCCATACATTCAAAGTATAAATGATAAGAAAACGTTAGCATGCGAGTTAAAAAGAAGTCAGTCTGATGAGCAATTTCGTGGGAATAAAGTGCTGTGAATGGAGTTAGGAATCTGAGTGGTTGAGGGCTTGTCTTTGTCTAAGGGCAAAGTTTGAAAAGCTTATTATATCGAAAAGGTAGGACATTTCAGGACATAGCTCTAAAAGTGCTACTTAGTGTTGAATGTGTTAAATTCTTTGTCTTAAAAATTAAAGTATATTACACTCTTTCCCCTCCATTTCTCAAATGAACTGTTAATCTTGGAAGTTCCATTCGTTTGTTGACTGGGACAGGGGGTGCCCAACATTTTTTGTGTTAGATAATTGTCACTTAATTTATTATTTCTTTTAAAAAATATTAATCATAAATGTATTAGGGATGGTAAGGATCCGGTGGCTTATTATGGCCAAATTTCACCAGCTCAATACAGCCTGTCATTATTAAAATAACAGTACTGGTATTTAATCTCCCAGTCAACCTAGATAATGTGAAACAAAGCTAGCTAACTGAAATCAGGACATCTGATATCAAGAATTCATGAAGTAAAATGCCATCGTACAGCAAGGAGTCTAATGCTTTTGCTTCTTATCTTTTTAATACAAATAACATGAGCTTTATTGGGCTCGGTGGTTCTTAGAAATGAAAGGTTAGAGAAACAGATCTATGGAGGAATCTGCCGCATTCTGTAAACAAGCAGGCTTAGCAGCTTGTGCTGCCTGTCGTGTACTTGTTGGGATTCCAGCACCCCTCAAAAAGACTGCATTTCTGGGGTGTGGGGAGAAACATAAAATGCAGATTGCTCTGTGCCCAAGAAAGAAAGGGAAGAAAAGCCCAGGCAAAGGTCTTCTTGTTATCTGGCTTCCCTGCAGCAATGAGGCTGCCGGATGGGGTTTTTCAACGGATGGGTTTTTTCAGCGTTGCTGGAACCCAATGCAAGGGTGCAGCTTGGATTACCGCAGCCAGCTGCAGTTGTGTTTCAGGGACTGACACTAGGGGAAGTAACCACCAGAGCACACCCAGGCTGCAGCCTGGAAGCCTTTCTGCCCCAAGGCAAGCCACAGCAGCTGGGAAATTCCTCCTCCTCCTCCAGCCCAGGCGGAGGTTGAATGGTGGCTCAGGTTGGGGCAGAGACAGGGGCGGTGCTCCCAGCCCATCCCTCAGCCCTGGGGCTGCCGTGTGGGCTGGAGGCCTCCTGCATCCTGTTGGGGCGGCTGGCCAAGAAACCCTCCCTCCCGAGGGACAGCGGATCACAGTTCAGGTGGGGACTTCCTTGGTACCGTACCTGGCTCAGCAGAGCATGTGGGCGGCCGGAGGCAGGCATTTCTGGTTATGGCAGCCCAGAAATGAAAGCAGCAGCGGCCACCGCCTCTGAGGGCTGCAGGGAGATCGCACCCAGCAAATAAGAAGCAAGTCCTGGCCCCGAGGAGGAGGAGCGGCTGAGCATCTCTGTCCCGCTCCTCCGTGTCCTTTAATGAGGACTCCCTGCCAAAGCCGGAGGTGGATCCGCAGAGCCTCCCTCTCCGCTTCTGACCCCTCGCTTACATCACTAACCTGTGACAGGCACATCTCCACCCCGGTACCTGCTCCTCCAGCGGCTCCCAGTGCTAGGAGCCTCTTTGTATGCTGCAGACATGGCCAGCCAGCAGGATTCGGGCTTCTTTGAGATCAGTATCAAATATTTACTGAAATCCTGGAGTAATAGTGAGTAATAGAAAATAACCTTTTTTGTTTGTTTGTTTGCTGGATGTTGCGTAAGGTTTGAGAAATCAGATCTCAACTGGACACATATGCTTGTGAGCCGAGGAAGTTTTTTTTTGTTTTGTTTTTGCTTCCATCTGCTATGAAAAACCAAAATGACAGAGACTGAAGTAGCTTTGCTAGAGTGCAAAGGCTGCAGTGGAATTACAGTAGGTTTTATTTGCTTAAATTTTGAAGTGAGATGGCCCTTCAGACCCTGGTGAGCACAGGACCAGGCTTTCTGGGATGCCTTTCTTGCCTGGCTGTTTATTTGATTTGTTCAGGCTTCATCTAAATATTTCTGTGAAGTGCAGTTTAATCAGAGGGGTGTGGCAGGGTTTTCGAGTACTTTGTAATTGTTTTATTAGGGTATTGTCTGAAAGGAGAAAAGTACTTAATAGTCCAAAACCTAAGCCTCACCTTTTTTATACATAGAGGCATCACAGGTTTGATCTCTCCTTTATCCCGGTGGGTGATGTCCAGAATGCCATTTAATACGTGAATTTTTTTTAAACATAATGTTTACTCTAGTCCAAATAACGTGCTTTTCTGAAATGTAAACAAGTGAGGTTCTGACCCTAATCATTCTTTAGGTCATCAGAGTATTATGGCTTCTGAAGTTCCTTTTCTGACCTACATAAAGATTTTAGCAATTCGCTGTTTCAAAAAGACAGCCTCTAAGCCATCCTGGATCTGGGATCAAATTAAAATGAGGCCTTCAGGTGATCGGTGATGTCTTGTATTTTTCTGAACACTTTAAAAACAAAGTCTTCTCTGTTTAACCAACAGCTTTTTGTACTTGCTTTAGATGAAAGACCAGCAGGTCTTATAGCTACTTAATTGTTTTATATTTTTTCCGAAATAATTTTGATTTGATATTATGGACATAGTAATGAAAGTACCTGTGCTCAAAGGGGTGGTGACTAATTATCTCCTCCACAAATGACCTGTGGCCAAGATTATTCTTATGTAAACAAAACCTGGGCTGTATTTGTTCTGAGAAAAAAAGCCCAAGTACCTTCTGCCTGATGGTATTCAGGAATGTGTATCTCTACATGATATCCATAGAAACCATTTTTTTCCAGGTCATTTTGCACCACTGTATGCACTATGAAGCTTTTCTGAGGCTGCTTTTCTGCAAAGTAGGAAGCCATTTGGGAGCAATGCTCTTGCCCAAACAGCATTCCTTTATTTGTTATAGCCATGAATCATTTAACCTGGATTCATTATTTGTATACTTCACAGGGGGATGAACCTTTCTTTGTCTATCTACCCTTTGATTAGTGAAAAGAATCAGACATACAGGGTGGCCTATAGAGCAGTTTTCTTACTGAAAAAAAGAAACAACTCACTGTGAGTTTGCTATCTGTATGATTTTTAATCACTATTTGGTTATTTCAAAATCTGATTATTTTCTTTCATCAATTTGTGTCAGTGCCTTATTAGATAGAAAATTATGTTGTGATGAAACTGAGCTCAGGGGGATTTCTTTAAAAATCTCTCCACTTGTGTATCAGAAAATGGAGACAAAGTACATATTCTCTCCATCCTACCTAAAGCTACTCTCCCTCTCTACGCACATATCAGGAAAGGGTTCGTTTCCACTTTGAGAATATCTGTGACACAATTTTGGATTCTTCCAATTCATTCAGCAAAGATTTACTCAACACCTACTCTGTGCCAGACTATAAGAGGTGAATAAGACACTGTCCCCGCCTTCTGTCTTAATTTCTTTATTTCACAAGAGTGAAGTTGGTGATTCTCCAGTGTTCCTTTGGGGGCAGAATGTTTTTCAGTTGATTCAAGAGTAAGAGGAAATATACTTTAAGCTTGTTACAACACTTCCCTGCTTACAACCCAGCATAGTTCTCATTGCTAAGTTAGACATATTTTCAGTAGCAAAGACAGAAAGGAATTTGTCTATGTGAAAGACAAAGTAGAAAACAGAAGCCTTGGGGCTCAACCTACTCTGTGTAACCTTGGCTGAGAGGATGCACCACAGGGCAGGATGCTAATTGCCCCTGCATGCGCATGCCTGGCATCACAAGCTTGGAGCCAGGATGCTGCCCACATACCTGAATGCAGAATCAGCCCCTAATTATACAGCGGTGCTTATTTACAAAAGTGCAACAATTAAAAAGCAGTAAAGCAAACTATAATGATGGCTGGCTGCTTTGCTGGACGGTAGTAACAAGAAAGATGATTTCATAAGCATTTGCAGGTTACGGTTTCCATTGTGGGAAAATGGAATTTTATGTATTTTTGTCTCTTCAAAGAATTAATAAGCCAATTAAACAAGTCAGTCACCGCCTGGCAAGATGTATCAGCTTTTTATTCGGTGTTCATTTTGACATTCTCCTCTTCATCGGCACGCCCATCCTGTCAGGCCACCCTTTGGTTGAGGAGCTGGAAATTTAAATAGCCTCGTTGCCTGGCACTGCAGTGTCCTGTGCAGCAATCACTGTGGAGCCTTTCCCGAACCCTCGGACGCCTGTCCTGTTGCTTCTTTCCCACTCTTATCCCGACCTTCCCCAGCTGCTCAGTGATGCTGACAGCTGCTTACCCCTTGGGGCCCATGGCACAGCTACCCATGCCCTTCTCAGCTGAACCAGGAGTTCTCAGTGGTCCCTAATGGTTGAACGATGCTCTCCAGCTCCTCCTACCTGAGTATCAGTGGCCACCACCCGGAACTCTCTTTGGACTCCTCATCGTCCTTTCTCATCTTGTTTTTCTGGTCTAAGCATGCTTCACCTGCTCTCCCTTCTGTGCATTTCACTAATTTCCCCCCAAATCCATGCCTGTGGGTACATCAACCCTCTAATCTGGCACACCATCACCTAGATCACTCAAGCTGCAGGGCCAAACAGGCTTGGGTCTGGTCTCTAGTTCCTTCACTTGCATAGCCTTGGGTAGTTAATTAACCACTCTAATTCCATTTCCTCATCAGTAAAATGGAAGCAACATAATGGATACCTCACAGGAGTAAATGAGGTATTATGATGTAAAAGTGTTAGTATAATGTTTAGCACGTTGTAAGTGCTCTATAAATATAAAAATAATGTCAGTATATTCTAATGCTCCCCTCCCTTCTAAACCTATTTAAAATCAGACTTAGAACATTTCTTTCCTAAATCTTGGCATCCTCAGTGCATTATTTTATGAGCAGTCAACACTTGCTGTACCCCTGGAGAAGTCAACAACATGGATCGATGCCAAATTGCTGAATGAGGACCATCTTTTCCCAGATTTACTTTTTAACTTTACCCCCTTTCCCACTTCTGCTATTGTCAGAATATTCCTGCCTTTTTCTAGCTTCTAGTAGCATGAGAGTTGGTCTGGAATTTTCTTGGAGGTGGAGACTCACTTTGGCTTTTTAGGTTTGCAGCAGAAGAAAGTTCAGAGTGGGTAGTTCCAAACTGTTTCACAGGAAAGGAGAACTTGCCTTCTATTACTGCATAGAGCTGGTGTGTGGGCTCCCACACCAGTCTGACAACTCTAAATGACTTCCTTGTGGTTCTGTCCGCCCCATGATGCTGGTGCCCAGAACGCTGGGTCCAGTGAATGAAGGTGCATTCAGAAACCCTTCACACCTTGCTCTTACAGGCAGTGCACACCCTTCCTATAACATTTGGCAAATCTTGCTAAACCATGGAGGAAAACTTTTGCATCGCTATTAACTCTTTCAGATATTAAGAATTCCAGTCACAAATTAACTATGGTGGAGGAACTGAATAATCTCTTTGCTATGGGAAAGAGTTGGTGAGCATTGCAAAATGTCTAATGTTGATCTAAAAAATTCACATCCATAGAGAGAGTCAGGTTGTCCCAGGTATTTTGTAGTGAGTTAAATTGTGTGTGGTAGTGAATTAAATTACATTGATAAGGGACATGTCCATTTAATAGAGAAATGTAGGCTCATATAGAGTTAGCTGTGAGACCAAAAAAAAAAAAAATTAGTGGGACGTGCAGATGAAAATCTTCCATTGCTGCAGAACAGTACTTATTGGTGCCTGTGTATGTGACGATGGAACCTCAAGGGCGCTATGAGAAAGGCTTAAGAAAAATTTCACAACTGATGCTAACTTTTGTGTGGGGACTAGGGAGGGTCTACTGGGGATAGGACCCAGGGCCTCACACTTGCCAGGCACATGCTGTACCACTAAGCTGTGTCCCAACTAACTTTGTCCTTTTCACAGAGGACCTGGCATTCTTGCAGGCACTCAGCAGGGGAGTCACTACAGTGTCCTTGTAGCTCAGTAGATGTTTGATAGTCATAATACTCTCTCAGGCCACTGGGTCACTTCTGCAAAAGTACTTTGCAGTCCTCATAAGAAACAAATACCCAAGCCAACATCCATGCCCTCTAAGTAAAAGCGGGGGCTGTCCCTGGCTCTACAGTCCAGATGAATCAAGGGAAATTACTTTTCATTTAAATGGGTAAAGTTCTAGAATAACAGTAACTGCCATTCTGTGTCAAGTTCTGTGCTTGGTGACTTATAGGGCAACCACGTAATTATTCATCCAAACTGGTACACTTTTGAGAGTGAAAGTTAATAGTTATGCTGCAATATTGAGTGTCAACTGGGAGTGTCCTGGGCAAAGGGGGCCATGGGACCACTCTGTTTATTATCTTTGTTCTTTCTAATAACCATGTACAGTCATGTATTATCCACAGTTTACAAATGAGAAAAAAAATTAGACTTGAGAAATCAATTTGCTCAAAGCTAGGATGCTAGTAAGTGCCATAAACCCTTTCCCTAAGCCAACTGATAATTGCATTGTTTTTATAATACCCAAAGGACCAAAAGATCCAGAACATTGTTAGGAACTTGGTGCTTTATAGGTATTTTCGTTTTTATTGGCTGATGCTTCTGCCAATTCTCAGCCTCCCCCACCTACCCAGCCTTCCTGAGGAAACTCTCATTCTGGCCCTTCTTGCTGGGGAACAACATCCCCGTTGCACAGGTCTGTTGAAAGGTTGAAGTGTCCACCAGTCTTCTCCAAATTCATCGCAAATACTACATAGGCAGTTCCGTCCCTGTGATTAAACATACTCACAAAATAAATTATAGTAAAATGGTTCATTCCGTCTCTTAGGAGTATAGTATGTGGATTTTCCCTAGTTTTAAAGGTGTCTATTGACTCCAGGGCCAGGAATGTAGCTTAGTGTTAGATCACTTGCCTAGCATGCACAAGGCCCTGCATTTAATCCCCAGCACTGTGAAAATGGACAAATAAATAACTCCAATAAATAAAATGCATGTATGATTTTTGCTTCTTTTAGAATGGTGGTGCCTGAGGTTTCTCTGCAAATGGTAGCTCTGTTTAGGAAACAGTGGTAAATTTACTAATTATCTTTCCAGAGATAATCGAAATCAATCTGTAATTCAGGTAACTCATTTTACCTGAAAGCTGCTGCGTACTCCTCCATAAAACCATCTACAAAACTGGCAGCGCAAAATGATTGCACCTCGCCGTCTTTGCACTTTTGCTTGCTGCTTGGTGAAGTTGCCAAAAAGAATTGAACAAGTCAGAAAGGCAAACAGCAGTAGTGAAGGAGAGATGGCCTGGATAGTTTACAATCTGGGAACAGCTCGGAATATTTGAGAAAGTTGCCAATATTTAGATGTTTCAACTGATACAACATGCAAATATTCTCTTTATTTGAGACATCTGTTTTAAAACATTTTAATCCTTATGACTCATTCACTCACTTTTGGGTACAGTTCAAGGAATTGAATAGGTCACATATGTCCTGATCATCATCTTTGTAACTTCTCCATTTCTGAGCTTGATGTGATATTCTGAATGAGTTGGACTCAGATGTGAGTTTGAGTCAATGGGAAATGACATTTTACCACAGATTGACGGCCCCTCAACTTTTTGTGCACATCTGGTGCTGGTATTAAACCTTAAATTCACGTGTTACCTACTGGTTTGCTCAACACCTTGAAGCATATCACCTCATTTGATGAGTGGGATACTTCAGTAAAGAATAAGCCAGTTGCTGCTTCAGCGTGCCAGGTTAAGGATGACTGGATTTAGTTCTTCCTAAGTTCAGGTTTTGTGGTATGAGATTCCCATATGGCATCATGTAGGTGTATTTTATTTGCAGATCAGACTTAAATGGACAAATAATGTTCTTAGTTCACAGTCTTTAAGTTTCAATAGGATTTTTAAAAAATGCAATGTAGGTCGGTATTTAGCATGTAAGATGTGCAGAGGTGAGCCTGTCAAAGAACCATGCATCAGGATTTACATGACCCAACATTTCTCTTAGCTTTCTTTTCTAAACATTAAAATGTCATATTTTTCTACAAGGTGGTGCCTCCACTGTGAGCACCATGCCCTGGTGCAGAAGTTTTAGCAAGCAACCTCTCCACATTCCTCTGGAAATGTGAATGGCATTTGTGGAGCAAGATAGTACACAGCTTAACCTCATTTTTTATTTCTTGCTAATCTTTCCCACTTGATATATCCCATTCATCATATTCATTTAAATATTTCCATATTGTAGAATTGCCAGCTGGATGAACAAGAGAATGTTCTCTCTTTAGGTTGAAAGGTTGTATCTCCCAGGCTTGGAAGAGCAATAGGACATAACCTTTTCCATAAGAACATCTTGACTTACATTTCGAAGCTGGATTCCACTACAGAACTCACTACCTGACCATTAGTTTTCCTCGGTTACTGGGCCAACATGCTTTGCAATTCAATCATGTCAGAGAAGCAAGGCAAGCGCTATTCAATACCTGTGTATTGGGCACCAACTGCGTACAAGACACTTTGTTCTGGAGGCTGCATCGAGGCCCTCTGAGTTTCCCTTCCTTCCTTTTTGTATTTAAAATGCAAGTATGTTAATGTGGAAGTTCCTAAGTCCTATAAAACCCCATGGAGAGGTATCCAGTAATGTTCCAGAGAGTGGGTAGGCTCTATAGAATTTTATTTGGGAGAGCGCATTTGATAGATTCTGCTCACTCTAACTTCATGGACCTATATTTTCACTACATCAGAGAGCATTTGGAAGCCTGATGTTTCCAGGAAAAGTTCTGTAAGAACACTTTAAGTATTTCTCGATTGGAGTGCTTGACTGGATTTCAGTAGATGAGGCAGCAAGCATTTCAGATAGGCTTCATTATATAAGAAACAAAGGAAGAGGAGTTGCCCTGGTTTTCACATTTTTGCATGTAGGAGGTACGCAGTGCACTTGCCTGGTATGTGCAAGGCCCTAGGTTCAACCCCAATGCCACCAACAAAGCAAATATATAATATTTTTTTGAAGATGAGATAAATTTAAAGCCAGTTACACTAACATTGTGAGTGGTTCTCTCACTCTTCAGCACACAGGTGGGATTAAAGACAAGGGATGTGCATGCATGTGTATGATAGGGAACAAAATGCATTATGTATTTCCATAAGTTAGATTTAATGATCAGATATGTCACCTGTGATCTTACCAGTACTTTCTATTTCACAGAACATCCAAGCACAAGCATTTAAATGTTAGTCACCCAAACGCCCAGATGCTAAGCAGTGAAAGTTTATATTCTGCCAGCATCTCAGACTCTGTAATGAGTCTGATTTGGTTTAATTCCTTTCTACTGTTTAGTCATTTGATGAGCCGCAGATGGAAATGTAAGCCAGAGCCGTAACATTTTGGCTAATATTTTTTAGACTGCTGTAAGAATTTGTTGTCATGTCAATTTAAGGGAGTTGAAATCTTTTTTTGAGAAGGCATTCAAATCTACATTAAGTGCTTTTATCAACCCTGATTTGATATACAACTCTGACTGCTTCTGCCGTTCTTAATCAATTGCAAAGTACAAAGTAGTTTAGCATTTGAAGACAGCTTTGAAATTCCAGGATTTCTCAGCTGGTGCCCCAAATATAACATTATGGAAATATACAATTAAATTTCTATTAAATTTTTTTCCCTAAGCTTGAGAAACACTAGGCTGAGTTCTTTGAGTTTAGCCTTAAACAGGTAAATATGTATTTTGGCAGCCACAGGAAGGATAGGGTATTAGATTAACTAGGGCAATACTTTAGTAAAATTCCATTTGAATCCTATATTAGCGCAGAAGGGATTTGATCCATCAATAAAATGGTTTGTTATGTAAGAGTCAAATCAATAAAATGCTTCAACTGTGCAAATACAAGATCGGGTTTTTCTTCCTTGTTTTCTGTCATTTTTCGGTATGTGACCTTGGTCGCCTCCTCTCACTTCCTCTTGAGAAAGGAACACACCTGACCATTTGTCTCTTGCTGGTGGATATAAGGGTTTTGAAGAACTCCACTGAAAAAATGATGTCATATAAACCTCATTTTTTTTTTTGTCGGTTGTCAGTTATTTCTCGAACTCCGTTAAAGCCAGGCAGAAGGCCGTGTGGCTGACTACCTGGCTTTTCAGTTACCTGAATAAGAAAAAGTTGTCACCCGGCACAGCTTCTCGGGTTCTTTCTATTGCTGTTGTTCCCATTAAAATGACTGTGTCTAACTCAGAGAGTTGGAACATGGTTGTCTCCAGTCTGAAGTAGCAGCTTTTTTGGTCTGGACACCCAGTTCCCCCGACCCACGAAGTGGAGGTGTGACTTGTGTGGAAATTGCTGGCATTGTAGAATTTTTCAAATACATGATCCCAGCTACAAAGGATACTAGCTCCCCTAAATTTGCTAGAGTTCGTGTTTCAGTTGAACTGTGTTGAAGTGGAAAAAGACATAAAGGTGCAAGAGGCTATGAAAAATCTCAAACATCAGTTCTTTCTATCCTTCACCTTGACTTCATGCCCACAGCGAGGTGGCAAGCTCTGTGGCACTGTTAAAACCCTTTAAAATTTTAAAAAGAACAAGAAAGAGGTTGGTGATTTAGCTCAGCGGCAGAGCACTTGCCTAGCATGCGCAAGGCCCCGAGATTGGTCCTGACCCCTGAGAGAAAAAAAAAGAAAAGAAAAAATAAATTAAAAAAAAAAAACAACAGAAAAGGTTGCTGTAGGTGAATGGTTGTGAACTTAGCAAATTATAAGCACTTATAGTTGAATACTTACAGGTAAGAGCACCAATTAAAAGACAAATTGCTGCAATGTGTCTGTTTTATAAAGTCTACTTTACAACTTGTAGTTTCTGAAAATCACATTCTTTTGGCTGTATTATCTTTTATTAATGCATGAAATATATAAAAGTTCTAGTTTCTCCACATCTTAGATAGAATCTGTTATTATCATTATTTTATTTTTTATTTTGGTTATCCTGAAAGATAAAGGTAATAGCATCACATTGTGGTTTTCATTTGTAGTTATCTAGTGGATGACAGTGTTGGTTGTCATTTTATATGCTTGTTTGCAATCCATATGATATCTTTGATGAAATTTGTGTTCATCTCCTTTCCATTTTGGAAAGGATTGGATTATTGTTTATTGTTTGGTTGTGAATGTTTCTTATATATATTCTAAATGTATCTGCTTTATTAGATATGTGACTTGCAAATATTTACCTCAGTTTATAACTTTTCTTTTTATCATTTTAACAACGTTCTTGGTTTGATTTCTTGCACTTTAGGAGTCTTGTTAAGGAAATCAGTGCCCATGCCAATAAGCTGGAATGCTGAACCTACCTTTTCTTCCAGATGTTGCAGAGTTTCTGGTCTAATTCCTGGGTCTTTGATTCACTTTGAGCTGACAAGGTGAAAGATGGGGATCAGGTTTAATTTTTCCGCATATGGCTATCCAGTTTTCTGGCAACGTTTAAAGGGCTTTCTTTTGTCTAGTAGGTTTTTGGTCACTGTAGAGTATCAGATGACCATATGTATGTGGGTTTGTCTCTGTGTCTTCTATTTTATTGGTCGTCATGTCTGTTTTGGTGCCTGTACAGGGCTGTTTTTGTTACTATAGCTCTGCAATATGATTTAAGATCTGGTGTTGTGATGTCTCGAGCATCGCTCTTCTTGATCAGGAACACTCTGGATATTCTTGGTCTCTTATTCTTCTAAATGAATGTTTCTTTTCTTCTTCTCTGAAGAATGTCTGTGGCATTTTTATGGGGATTTTATTGAATCCATATAAGGCTTTTGATAGTATGGCCATTTTGATAATATTAATTCTGCCTGTCCAAGAACATAGGTGATTGTTCCATATTCTCAGGTCTTTGATTTCTTTTTTCAGTGTTCTATAGTTTTCATTGTAAAGGTCTTTTACCTCCTTGGTTAGATTTATTCCCAAGTATTATTTTTTATGCTATTGTGAATGGGCTAGTTTTCCTAATTTCTTTCTCAGCAGATTCATTCTTTTTTTATTAAATGTATATAGAAATTCAGTTGAGGGGGAACATTATCAAACCATCAATAACCAATGAATATATACTTAGTTATTATCCAGGGGTAATGCCAAATCATGGATGCCCAGCTTGGGTTCCCCCTGTTGCTATTTTTCCCAGAAGAACTCTTACGTTAAAGGGATATCTCATGGAAGAATGACAACTCCTTCTGAGATGGTTCCCCCGTAATCCCACTCTCCAGTCTCCTAGGAGTTCTTCATACACCCTCGCCCTCTCCATCCCTCTCCCTACACCTCCAAGTAACCTAGGGAGCCATTCCCCTATTGCCTTGAGAATCATACAATTTGAAGTTGTTAGCTTAGCCATCTAACCTACTGCTTCCCCATGTATTCTAGCTTCCACAGATGAGAGATACCATTCGGCCCTTGAGTCTCTGAGATTGGAATACTTCACTGAGCATAATTCTTTCCATCTCCATCCATTTGGCTGCAAAAGCCATAATATCATCTTCTCTAATGGCCGAGTAGAATTCTACTGTATATAAGTACCAAAGTTTTTGTATCCACTCATCAAGTGAGGGGCATCTGGGTTGTTTCCATAATCTAGCTATAGTAAATTGAGCTGCTATAAGCATTGATGAAGCCATATCACTATAATATTCTGATTCTAACTCTTTTGGGAAAATACCCAGGAGTGGGACAGCTGGACCATAAGGTGGTTCCATCCATAATTTTTTGAGGATTATCCACACTGCTTTCCATAGTGGCTGAACCAGTTTGCAGTCCCACCAGCAGTGTGACAGTGTTCCTCTTTTTGCACAGGCCCTCCAGCATCTGTTATTGTTAGAATTTGAAAATCACCTTTTTAGAAAACAAATATTCCTCCAAAATGAGGCCTTGCAATTGAAGCACAGCATGGTCTTAGCTACAGTATCATCTTACTGTTTGAGCACCCCCAAACTAATCTCCTACTTTTTAATGACAATTTCAGCTTCCTTAAGGGCGTGAGCGTCACACACTGTGTGGTTTGTGCTCACCTTCCTTATGGCTGGGTTGTGGCCTATGGCCTGTTCTCAGCATCCCTTCCACGGTAAAGATGAAGACAACCTGTCCCCTTTCCATTTCCTTTGACAGAATGCACTTTTGTGTCTTGTCTTCTGATTTTACATCCATTTCCTAACATACCTGCACACCGGGAGTGCTTCTCACTATGGGAAGGCTAGTCCTGGTTTATGCCAACTGAGATGTCAATATTGAAGGTGTTTGAAAACCAGCGCCCATTTTTCAGACAGAGTGAATGGATTGGTTTTTAACTAAATTAAAATGCTTGAATTTTTAAGAAAGATCAAAATTATGAATGAGATTGAAGATTCTAGCATATTTTAAATATCCAGGAATTTGTTTTATCTAGCTTCTTTTTCTTTTTTAAAGAGAGAAGTACAGTGAGATAGAGACAGACAGACAGACAATTAATTTTTATTGTGCTTTTGACATGGGTTTCGTTGCTCTGGCACTTAGTTGTGTACGTGGGTGCTGGGGCTTGAACCCGTGTACTTGCGCGTGCCAGGCAAGCGCTGTAACCGCCGAACCACCGCTCCAGCCCTAGCTTCTTTTTCTTATTAATCCATTTTGTTAGGTAGCCATTTCCATACTTATGCTTTCTTAGAGGGACAGAGGAGTTGAAATTCAGACCATATCTTCTGAAATTAGTCAACTGTTCACCAAAGGAAAGGAGGAAGGGAGAGAAGGAGGGGAAAAAATTGCCAGAAGTAGGTTTCTGAAGATCAGTGACTTCCATTTCTAAATCCCTCCTGTCGCCAATCACAATACAGTAACAGGCTGTTCACAGGTTTAGTATCCTGATTAATACGTAGAGCATACTTTGCCATCTAGCAATTTGAAATGTGTGTCATTTTAGGATGCTTTTGCCATAAATAATAGAGTAACCTCATAAAGGCTGAAAGAATACTTTTTAATGAGCTTGCTCAACTCATAGCCCGAAGATGTTGTGTTAAGAAGCTCAAGGATCCAGACCATTCAAACTTAGATTGTCATTGTGTGTTCCCAAGATGACCACCTCAGTTCAAAGAGGCTTGTTTCACTTACAAGTCAGGCCCAAGTTAGGGCTTTCTCCTAACAAGAAGCAACAGCTCCCCAGCCCAGCAGACTTTCTCTTGCTCTTTCTCTCTCTTGTTGTTTTTTTAAATAAAGAGTGAGAGAGAGTGAGAGAGAGAGAGAGAATATATATTAACTTTATTTAGTCTTTCATGCAGCTTTCTAGTGAACTTAGACACTTCATTGTGTACATGGTGCTGGGGTTCAAACCCACACACCTGCGCATGCCAGGCAAGCACTGTAACCATTTAGCCACCTTTGCAGCCCCCTCTCTTATTGATTTTTGGGTCCCCCGCCTATCCTAAAACCAATCACTGGCAGGATTGACTGGAATTGCCAGGTTGGCTTGGATGAATCACCGTCTTGCCCTGCCGCTAGACTGGGTCCATCTTCCTTGAGACAAAGGACCTCTGCACGCTTCCTTTTGATAAGGCAAATTCTTTTACCCAGGAAGAAGAGTAGGCAAGCAACCAGGACATCATACAGTCACAGTGATACAGACTGCAGTTGCTCATCATGTCCCGCCTGTTGTTTAACCCTGCAATAAAGGCAGTACAGTAGCTGATATTTGTAAGTCCCATAATTGCCACCAGTTGAATAAATGCTTTCTAGGCCTCATTTCTTCTGATCTTCACCATGAAAAAATTTACACATGGGGAAAAATGAAGGAACCTCTTCTATGTGATGGAGCTAGGATTCAGACCCAGATTCTGGGAGAAACCCTAAGCTGCACTGCCTCTCCTCGTTATTTAAAAGGCCAAGGCATTGGTTAACAGTAGTTGAAACTAACAAACCTCAAGTAGGAGCAGAATCACATGGGCATGCACTCCCCACTAAGTTATCACACTGGTATTTGTCAAAGAGCAGTGCTAAAGAATTTGAGAGTAGCCTGTGCAAAAAGGCTGTATCTCTTTGTCTCCAGTTTCAGAAAAGGAAGCATTTCCTGATGTTTTCATTCTTGTGCTCATTCAAAAAGAAATTGAGCCTTTTAATTGCTTTTTTAAGAATAATACAAGGGAGAATTTTGTTGGTTCAGAAATTTGACCCCTTTAAGATTATACCCAGCTGTCAGTTGGAAGAGATAAAACAAAGGAATGTATTAATTTAAATCTCCTTTACATTCAAATTAACAAATACAGTATTTGTTTCATTTCATCTGATTAATAGATGAAATTCCCTTACTACTTCCTTGGGATGCTCATAGGGCAAAAATGTTTTCCTGTTTTCAAAGACTTTCCAATGAAGTTCATATTTTAATCTTATTGCTCAGATGTAGCTATTTATTAGCTTGAAGAAAACTTTACCATTCACTCACATTATGTTCCCATGACATTTCTAAGCTAGATTTTGCAGTGATTTAATAAGAAGAAATCAGTAGGGCTGGAGCAGTGGCTCAGCAGTTACAGTGCTTGCCCGGCACGTGCAAGTACGCAAGTTTGAACCCCAGCGCCAGGTACACAACGGAGTCTCGGAGCAACAAAGGATGCATGAAAAACTAAATAAAATTGATTCATTCTCTCTCTCTCTCTCTCACTCTCCCCTCTCTCTTAAAAAAAAAAAGAAGAAATCACTAGTATTTATGAATTACTGTTTCAGCCATAGTGTAAGCACTATCTCATTTAAACGTCTTCAGATCATATTGAGGCACATACCATTTCATAGGTAAAAACCAGAAATCAAATAAATGAATAAGATAATTCCCCCATGGGAGTACATCAATAAGTTATGGTGCCCAGCTTCAAATCTGCTTCTGGTTCCAGAGCCTCTATTCTTGTTAGCAGCACAGTAAAGGCCATTCCCACCCAGGGAATGAGCCAGGTACTCAGTTTCTCACCCTTCCATGCAAGTTTGCAGCTGCAGTTCAGTTGCTGGAGAGACATCAAGAGAGGATGTTTTTCTTACTGAAAATATGAGAAATGCATCTTTTGTCACCCTGATTGACTTGCTGCTTCCAGCATTGGACACAGTTTTTGTAGATGGCAGAAAAATAAAATTAATACTCTCAGATGATTTCAATCTTAATCTGAACATAAGCCAAGTTCCTGACCTTAAGAGAATGTCAAGTGAAAGAGATCTACTTAAATCAATAATTATAATAAAATGTGAGCAGTCATCCATGCCCAGAAGCATCAATTGTGTATATGGGAGTGATGATTATTTGTATATAAATACCACTCATTGGCTTCCCAGACCAGATTTTCCCCTGTCCACTTTCCTAGATTGTTGATTTACATCTCCAAAATAGGATCTTTTCTCACCAGCCTGGTGAAGCTGCGGCGCTCCTTTTTCCTCCTGGGCTGGTAGTGGACTCAGTTTCCCCACATACTCTCAGTCAGTCCCAGGCAAGAAGCTGGAGTTCCTTTCAACCTTTCATTGATGCTCATCCAAATGGTCACTAAAACTTGTCATGTTTTCCTTCTCAAATGGCATCTCCCATCTGGATCTTTGCCCCAATTGCCTCTGCCAAGACCCACTTCCGGGTCTCCATCACCCCCATCCATGGCACTCAAAACTCCTCCTCAGGGGCTTCTGCTACCATCCCTACCCCAGGATGGCTCAGTCCCTCACAGATTTGCATGTTGACCTTTGCCTTTGCTTGTCTTTTTATAACAGCCCTGAGAGTGGAGCTTCCACGGGCAGGGATCTCATGGCAGATGCTTTTAATATTGATGGTTGCAAGTGCTAAATATTTAAAATATCATCAGGAACTGGAAACCATCATCTGAATTAATCCTATGGAGAACAGATATACAAACCGTTTGGTTTGGTAGGCTTCAAGCTCTGTATGAGGCAGAAAAGGACTCAATCCCTGGCACATAGTCTATAATCTAAAAGCGATGGTTTCCTCAGAGTATTTGTCATGGTCATTGGCCAGGGATGGTATAGGAGTATTACTGTAGCACTAGGGTAAAAAGAAATAACATCTATTGTTCTATATTTTTATGCTGGTGAGATTTAAAGAGCCTGGGTTTGACCTGGTAAGATACAGAAATTGAGGACAAGCTTGCTGAAAGTTAGTGAGAGACCAAAAAGCTAAGACTAGGATCTGGCTAGTGTATTTAGTTAGTTCCGGCGGAGACTCTAACTCCTCATGAAGTGCACACGCCTGTGATGGAAGACCCACTCAACAATTCTCAAGTGTCCCTTGTACACAAAATAGCAGCCATCCCACTGACCCACATGAGCTCGTTAAGTATCATATTGTTCTGCCAGACAAGGGTTTCGTTTTAGGGAGTGACTAAGAGACTGTCACTTCTTGGGCCAGAAGGATGAAAATGCTCTTTGGACTCTGGGAAAAGGATAGAGAGAAATTGTTGACACTAGTCCTAGGACGTCCCTCCCCTTTTCAGTCTGTGTCTGATTGTGCTGTTTTACGCTGAATGATGACTACCAAGCCAATTTTAGCCACCTCCATGTTTTCTTAAAGGATCTGCTGTCAACTCACACAAAGGAAAGGAGGTTAAAGTGTTCTCTGTGGACAGTGTTATATTGGTGCCAAAAGAGCTACCCTAGCCTGGTGCTGCTGGGACTGGTGGAGTTACATGAACTCAGAACTTGAATCCCAGCCTCTATCTCCTCCACTTTAAGTGGAAAGTTAACAGAGTCTGGAAGAGCCAGCCAGGAGTGTCCTACTTGGGTTATTTGCTTTTTTTTCCCCCTTGCTGACAACAGAAGTGAATCACACTCTTCACTGAGCCCTGCTGTAGAGGAAACTGATGCAACAGTGGTCAAGTGGCACAAAGAAGCAAGGTCCATTATGCAAACCTAGTTCTCCATTGTCTTCCTGTCTCTGCAGAGGTTCAGTACCCTTGTGGGGAAGCAACATGAAGTTGTGGTTCTTTTTTATTTTTTCCCCATGGTACTGGGAATTGAACTGGGTCTCCAGCATGCAAAGCCCTCACTGAGCTCCATCCCCAGCCCAAGGTTGTAGTTCTTAATCTAGGATCTCTTTCTACATGAAGGAGCCAAGATGTTTTGCTTTGTTTCTGTCACTCCTTTTATTTGTCTGACTTTTAGACCACAAGATCCATTTCTTTATCTTTGTTTTGTGGTACTGAGGTTTGAACCTAGGAGTGTTCTACCAGTGAACTGCATCTCCAGCCCTTTATATTTATTTTCTTTTGTTTTGAGGCTGTGTCTTGCTCACTTACCCAGACTGGCCTCAAACGCAATCATTCTTACTCATCCTCCCAAATTGCTGCTCAGTGATTTTTATTGCAATACAAAATATGAAAAGAATTAATCCAAGCTTATTTGATGTATCTTTGACTGAATAAGAGTTTTCCTATGTGATTCGGAACATTTAGGTACATGTGCTTTGCCTCAGCTACATGTGCCCTTAAGCAAGTTACTTCATTAAATTCTGATTCTGAAAAGGGTAATAATATAAAGAGACTGCATATGGTATGTATGTGTGTGTATATATACATATATGTATAATATTCATAATATAAATATATATCAATTTATGATATGCATATCATGAGATACATTAGAATCGCTATAAATAAACAAGACTACCTACTCACGGAGTCATAATAATAAAATGAGTTTGTGCAAAGTGTTTGGTGTATTCACACTTGTAGTTGCTTCATAAATGGTAGACATTATTATTAATTTACTAAATCAATACTTGTCTAAATCTTCCTATGAGTTAATGGCTCCTCACTGAGACACTATAATCAGGAACTAGGAGTCTCTTTGTGACATCTTCTTGGCTCAGTGACTTGAACTTTACCACTCCCTAGAGGTAGACATTTTGGTAGAGAGGTTATATTTCTGGAACCTTGGAGAACCATCTGAAGATGTCCAAGATGGAATGCCCTGCTAAATTCAGAGCTGTGTACCATGACTGATGATGTAGCAAGGCATCAGTAAATGCTGTTTATAGTTGCAGCACTTCCTGTGAGCTTCACATGAACTAGACCTGAAGCATGAGCTTTCCGAACCTGGGTCTAACTCCATGATTACTGGGCATTGAACTGGACCCCAGGCATGCAAAGCACTCACTCTGCCACTGAGCTCCATCCCCAGCCCAAAGTTGTAGTTCTTAATCTACATGAAGGAGCCAAGATGTTTTGCTTTGTTTCTGTCACTCCTTTTATTTTTCTGACTTTTGAACCATAAGATTCATTTCTTTATTTTTCTTTTGTTTGCAGTACTGAGGATTGAACCTAGGAGTGTTCTACCACTGAACTATATCTCTAGTAGGGAACTCCTGTCCCAACTAGGAATTAAAGGTCACCTCCTGGGTGAAGTCTATGTAGGGTCGATTCCCCCACCCTTTCTACATACTTCACTGAGGCAATGGTGACGTGTGGCGTAACTATGCTTTGCCTAAGTACCTCCGGGGCTAAGAATTAACCATCTTTCCATTTTATACTTCCTAGTACATTTCAGGGTGCATTGACTCTGGCTAGTAATCTGTCAAATGTTGACTGCGTGAATAGAATTATGTGAATGGCTGTGGGAGTGTTACGACTAGACTTAACTAACGTTTTTCCCATCAAGTGGGTCAGTACCCAGCAAGCAATAACTAATGTTTTGTCATTTGGGTTCATTCTATCTTTAATTCCACGCAGGAGCTCAGCAGCTAATGTCAGCTATAAAGTTTCCTTCATCTGTAAACTTCACCTGATTTCTTTGAGTGGATTCAACAATCTAAATGCCATTATTGTGCTCACAGGACTCTGGGCAGGTGTATCCCTGAAATTCAAAATAAAGTTAGAGTGAAACAATTTATTATGTATGTAATAATCAGCCAACTTGAGAGAATATTACTGAGGTAAAAAATTTTGTTTGATTTTCAGACAGTTGGCACTATCAAGGATTGCTCTTGATAAAAAATATTAACTTATTCCTACATTTGCCCAAATGTCATTTAAATTACATGGATTTAATTTAACTGTACTTTTAAATCTTCCAGCTACTTTTGCCATTTTGGAAGGAAACCATGCTCAGGGAAGTCTACCAAGCTAATTTAATTCTTTACTGACTGATCGAGGTCTTTTTCCATGTGGAGGATGCTGCTGTTTCTTATTTATTTGGAGAAATTGATTGTCTTAATTAGAAAAAAAAATAAGTTCCAAATCCAAAGATTTTATCGTAGTGATTAAGGCCCATGCGCTCGGAGCATCCACCCAAGTTGGACCTGCCCAAAAAAGCTGCAGGAAATGTCTCAGAGTAAATTAACAGGTCTCCCTTTCCCTTCTTATGAATTATTAAATGCTTGCATGTGGTGGTAGAGTCCATAGTGAATCAGTAGGCCCAGCTCCTGCCTTCTGTGGGCTTCACAAAAACAGCCTACCTCGACAAGAGGGGAGACCTTGGGAAGTTGCATGGAGAACCAAAATACTGATTAAAGAAATGTTTTGACTGCGCCAGATGTTGTGCTGGGACGCAGGAATCTGGACCTCAGTCATCATTCAGAGAAGGCAGTGATTCATCATCATAAATGGGAGGGAGGAGGCGGAGAAATAGTTTACCACGGAGGCTGTGACATTTGAACTTGAAGAGTACTACAGAGCAGAGGAGAAAGGGCAGGGGGAAGAGCAATTGCAGCAGGCAGGGTGGGGAGAGCCTGAGCATTTCAGGGAAGAATCCCAGGGTCTCTGACTTGGAGAGTGACAGTTGGTATTCAAAGGCAAAATGAGCTCTTGCCTGTAAGCTTGGTGCAGTCTATAGGGTTTTGTTATTGTTGTTTATTTGTTTCGTTTTGTTTTAATGTTTTTAAAGCAGGGAGTAACATGATCCCATCCCAGCTCAATCTGGGAGTCTTAGCTGAGACTGGAGAATCACTTCCAGGATGGCTCAGGGAAGAGATGACAAGGACTCTTAGTAAGGTAAAAGCAGAGCAGTTGGAGGGAGGGAGTGGACACCAGCCCTTCATCTGCAGGAGGCACATCAGGTGGTAGTATCCTTTCTGGATCCAGTCTGTGTTTTATTTTAACATGCAATTCTTTAAAAAGTGTGATTATGTAATTAATGCTTTTAACAAAGAAACATTAGCAAGAGGGATAGTGTTTAGAAACTGTAATTTGACTAGAATATTGGTGTTGAAGTTAAAAGGTGATGGTGGATTTATTTATTGATAATCCATTAATTTAATGCACCAGAATAACACACATATTTTGCAGCTGCCGTACAGCTCCTATTGTGTTCATCTCATGGTTATTCTCAGGATATAAGTTGGAAGAGGCTGTTTTCTTTTTGGTATGCAATCAGAATACAATTTAGATAACCAAATAACCTTGAACCATTTATTATTTGTTTCTTATTTGTGTGTGGTGCTGGGAATGGAACCCAGGGCCTAGCACATGCTAGCTAAGCACTCTACCACTCACCTGCACCCCTGGCTCTCTTTATTTTGCCAAAGATGGCCTTGCACTTGCAATCTTCCTGCCCCGCTGGCCCATGCCCAGGCTTTGAACCATTTAAGGTGTCTAGTAAGCACCTCATAGATGCAGTAGAACCTGCTGGTTTACCTTGGGGTAGTTTTGGGGTGTCAGTGCATCTAAGTTGTCTAATCACTTGTTACATAGGAAAAATCTCCCAGGAAAATGAAGTGTAAATTTCACAGAAGAGCATCATGAAGGGTCCCTTAAAAAATAAGTTCAAGGTGATCTCTGCCAGCTGTTTATATTGTGTTCGTAGGTGATTGGGTTGTCCAGTGACACACAGGTTTATGGGGTGTTCCGCCTTTCTTTGTACTCTCCAGGGAGAGCAGCATGCTTTCCAGGACTATGTGCACTTGCACAAATCCCTCCAGGAGAACGTATGAGCAGGTCTCAGGTGAATTTATGAAAGCCTACGCTCTGTGTTTTTAATGCCAGTTCTAACACCATCCCATGAGGCAAGTTAAATCAGATTCTCCCAGTTCCTCCTCCCTGCCCTTATGTGAGGAACCTCCAGAAAGTTGTTAATAACTACTTTTTTTTGTATTGGAGATTTTTACCACTAAGCCACACCCCTAGCCCTTTTTTTTTTATTTTTGAGACAGTATCTCGCTAAGTTGCTTAGGCATCACAAAGTTGGAAGTTCTAATAGCCTTTATGGCCTTTATGGACTGCCAGGGCATATAAATGCAGTGACAACTTCAGAATGCCAGAGTGCTCTGGTCACAATTAGTAAGTGTAGTCATCACATAAGGAAGTAAAGCCCAGATGCAACTGACCTGTCCTAATAAAGCAACAGGTTTTAAACCTTACACCCGTACTTTCTTTTGCACTCCCAATTCTGTGAATGAATATTACAAAATACTTATTAACATTAATTTTTAATTACCACCCACCACGGATGCATTTCAGGAAGACGTGTCAACATGAGTCAGCAGATTCTGAAAAAGCCACTTGATGTGGATTATTCAAGTAGACAAACTTATAGCAATACAGGTGAGAAGAGAGGTGACAATGTGAACTGTCCCATAGCAATAAAACTCCATTTGCATAGGTGCGTATTTGTGCTTTCCATCCCCTCCTGATTTGGGAACTCAAAATTATTTCATCCCAGGATGTAGCTGGGGGAGGAAAATAACCATTTCCTTTTTATTTGGTTAAGGGAGGTTTCATGGTACAAGTGGGATTTTTTAAAAGGTCTTTGAAGGAAAGGATGGTTTGGCAGAAAGGAGGGAAAAGACATGTCAAGCAAAAAGTGTACAGTTGGAGTAGAAGAAGCCAAGAAAGGGAGTGGTG
Organism: Aplodontia rufa; assembly: GCA_004027875.1. Lineage (NCBI taxonomy): Eukaryota > Metazoa > Chordata > Mammalia > Rodentia > Aplodontiidae > Aplodontia > Aplodontia rufa. The sequence continues at coordinate 77,660 of PVKS010002619.1, read as the reverse complement.
AAGTGGCTGGCAAGAGCAGATGGAAGGGAATTCAAGAACTATCTACTGGAATGAAAAAGAAGACCAACCAAAACCCTTATGAACACTTGCCAGTTTAGCTTTCTGCTTAAGCAGTGAGCTGTTCTCCCCTGCACTCACATCATGCCTGAGTTTTCAGATGGTCATCAACTCTGTAAGGCCACTAGACCCTATGCACACAGCATCCATGATTAGGATACAGTAGTGGTAGAAGTCAAAGCAATGACAGTTCCTGTCTTGCTAATGCAAGTTTGTATTAGCCATTCATAATTTCTCAATACAGTTTTACCTGCATTTCCCCCCCACAAAGATGTGATTTTAAAAATTACAGAGGTAGTTAAGCAGTAGATGCTTGATTCAGCTCATGTGACGCTCTGGGTTCAATCCCCAGCACCAAAAGATAAAAATAAATTTAAAAATCACAGATTTAAACAAATCAGCAAATGCTCATTGAGGACCTACTGTGTACAGAACACAGCAGTAGAAAGTCATGGTGAATAGCAAAGAAGTAGGAGCTGCTTTTCACATTGCAGGCAAGGGGGAAATTCACGTGGTTGACACAAATATATTCTATTCAAAACACATAATTCTAAGTTCTGCAGTCTCAACATTAAACAATATGTAAAAGCATCTTGATTAATAATTTATTTACCTAATCCAATATTCCTAAAATTAGTATTTCAAAATGTAAACAGTATAAAAACTATTAAAGAAACATTTTATATTCTCTTTTGGGGGGACTAATTGCCTTTTATTGATTATGCTTAGTAGGAAGTCTGACACTGAAGTTGTCATTCTGTCTGCTAGATCTGTGAGACCTCCTTTGAATAGAGTACTCTAGATGAGCTGAAAAATTGTGTATGCGCTTCTAAAACGATGCAGATGAATTTCACTTTTTTCATGAATGCATCTGAATTCATAATCTTTGCAGAACAGTCTGGGTCTCAGGCTGCAGTACTTCCTCATGACCCAATGGCTAGTTAGTGGCAGAGACAGCCCTTGTACATGGATTCATAAGTCCATGAAACCATAGGGTCTGTATTTTGCTTCTTTTAAGTATAGATGAATCCCTGTTACCTGCTTTGGACATTTAGATTTTTATCCAAAGGAGTACCCTTTCTTGGCCTGATATTTTTAATTTTCAAAAATATCAGCATCCCAAAATGCAAGGCGGGGTGAAATTGCAATGTTTGGAGAAAAATATGACGTAGACTGAGCTATTTCAAAGAGTTCTTGGATAGAGCAGGATTGTAGGGATGAGGGTGGTGGTGAAAGAGGTTTCCTTAAGTAGTGGAAAGCTGTGTGGCTCTGTGCTTTCTCTCTGTTCCATTGCTGCATTTTTATTTATTATTTTTTTTGAAGATGATGAAAATATTCTTTATGTTGTTTTAGGTGGGGTTTACCTGAATGAATACAACTGTCAAAATGTACTGAAGTGAAAACTATCTATGTATTACATTGTATAGACATCCCTTGGTATCCGTGAGAAATTGCTTCCAGGACCCTTGTGGATAACAAAATCCAAATATGCATACAACCTACACACATCCTCCTGCATATTTTAAATAATTTCTAGATTGCTTATGGTAACTTATACAATGTACATGCTATATTAGTAGTTCTTGTTGTCTAGGGAATAACGACGACCAAAAATCGTCTATGCATAGTTAGTGCAGATGCCATATTTTTCCAAGTATTTTCTTTTCTTGCCTACCTTATGACAACCCATCCCACTACATGCCATCCATCCTTCTTTATCTTTTTCTATGTTTATTTATGCTTTTTCCTCCATTTTTTTTATTAGAAGAATATAGAAATACAGTTGAGGGGGAAACATTATCAAAACATTAGCAATCAATGGATATAAACTTTGTTATCCAGGGGAAAAACCAGATCATGGATAACCACCTTGGATTTTACCTATTGCAGTTTCCCCCAGAAGAACTCATGCGTTAAATGGGTAGTTCGTGGAGGAATGACATCGGCTTCTGGGATGGTTCCCCCATCTTTGCTGCATTTTTAAAGGCCAAATTTAACTTGAAAGAAAAACAACTATTATGGGCCCCAAAATAGTGGTGCTGTTACTGTGTACATTTCTATGTATAAATTTCTGTTTTGTATTTTCTTTTAAATAAAACTGGTAAAGATAGTCTATAAGCATTGAATGCTAATATGTATGAGACACATTGGCCCCCGTCTTATCTGTGGTTTCAATGTCTAATGTTTCTGTTACCCACAGTCATCTACTATCTGAAAATATTAATGGAAATTTCCAGAAACAAGCATTTCATAAGTTTTAAATTGCCTTTCCAAGTAGTGTGATGAGCTCTCTTGCAATCCTGCTCCATCCAGAACATGAATCATCCCTTGTTTAGAGTATCCATACTCTATACACTACCCACCTCATGGAAGTTCAGATAGAAAGCCCACATCCATATCACTAATATTTATTGTATGATGTTTTTATAATTGTTCTAGTTTGCCAGTAGTTATTGTGTTAATTATAGGATGTACCTAATTTGTAAATTAAACTTTATTACTGTTATGCGTATATAGGAAAAAAACATAGTATACATAGGGTTTATTACTCCTGTAAGGAGGTCTTTGATGAATGGCTCCCTAAGATTCATTGTATTGAGTTCTTAAATGGTGGTGGATTTTATATGCCTTTTTAGCTACTGGATAAAAAGGATGTGAGTCATTTTTCTGTGCACCTGACATTAAGCATTTCACCAAAATCCATACTTCAAAGAAAAGGTTAATTGTTTTTAAGGACCAGCAAGAACTTCAGATTTGGAAATCTTGGTTTAAATGATGCTCCTTCAATGTAAATAGATGCTTACTGTCTTTGTAACTATACCTACCTAAACACTCCAGCAAACCAGTCATTCAAAACTAAACTCTTACAATCAGCCCTATTTTATTAAGTACTCATGTATTTAGAATGAAAATCTGAAAATCTTATTTTAGTCAGATTTTCCATTGCTATGACTAAAGGACTCAACAAGAACCATTTTAGGAGGAAAAGTTTATTATAGGGCTCATGATTTCGGAGGTTTTAGTCCATAGAAGGCCGGCTCCATTCCTTGGGGCTCGAGGTGAGGCAGAACATCATGGTGGAAGGCATGGGTCCAGGGAGTAGAGAAATTCCGTGCCAGATAGAAAATATATACCCCAATGACCCACCTCCTCCAGCCACACCCTACCAGCCTACAGTTACCAGTTAATCTCAATCTTCCTGCATTATCCCACACAGGCTTTTGAGCAACACCTTTCATCCAAACCATAACAATCCTGCAGAAGTTTTCATCTGTTACAGTTGACAAGGTGTCATCCTGAATGCACCCCTTCTTTGTTCTGGGTAGTTATTTTAGAGGTATCCTCAGGGTGTGTTGATGTACTCTCTAAACTAAGTGGCCCTGCCTGCCCTTGTTGTCATGGTTGTGTACATGATTTTTAGAATTTATGCATTCATTAAGTGATCATTTCTTTACATGGTGCTTTCTAGTATTCTGGATCCAATTTGCTAAGGATTAAAAAACTAATAAAGAAAAAAAAAGCTTGTGCGAGTTGCATGTAAGTTCGGCTCAGAGACTTGCATTAGTCTATGTGTATAAAGTACATGGATTTTGTGACCCAGGGGCAGAGAAATGAAACATACAAGATTGTTTAAAAGTAAGAAACAAGTTAAGGGCAGCATGAATACACTCTAGGTATATTTAGTTTACTTCCTGATTCTTCATTATGTTTTGATAAGAGGTAAGGTTACCAGCTAGATAGCCCTCTTCAAGATGGTAACAGTTTTAGATGCTCTTATGTATTCTTCAGCCTGCAGAGAGTTTACTGGACTCTCAGGAAGGATTAAGATAGGAGTTACACAGGTAGAACTAAGGGAATGTCTATAAGCGGATAAATGGAAATCATCAGAGAAAACCTTTTGGAGAAAAAGCACTTTATTTTTCACACTTTAAGTTCTTTTTGTTCTCATTAACATATGATCTACTCTGAGTTTCCCCTCCAAGGCTGGTTTAAGAGCACCTGGTCATTTACCTTAGGTGATTCTTGGAGGTTTGAAGGTGAGCCTCTATGTAGGTTCCGGCAGTTTGTTCCTAATAAGTGTGGCACACCTGGTTGGTAGAGCAGTGCCTTACCTGTGGCTCAGTTCCAGATGCATGCACCGGTGCCAAAACAAATCAGTACTTTCCTAGAGGCGCTCCTGATAAACACTTTCAGGGTGCATTTGTTTGCTGCTTGTGCCTTTAAGTAATGACGTGCTTGGCAAAGGCAGTGTACAGCTACAAGCCTGTTTGAAAGCGAGCAGTCCCCAGCACAATGACACATTGTCTTTAAAGGGTTCTCTGCCCTTGTCATGGTTTCCACGCAGCAGAGGCTATACGTGATGTTTGCCTATGCTGTGCTCCACTGGGTTCCTTGAGGCAGCCTCAGAGGCCCCTAGGCCCTGAAAGATTTATCAATTCAAGTGAATGAATATATTTTGTGCCATGTTGTATCATGGAAAAACAGTGAAAAGATAAAACCCTTTTGGTGCTGAAATCTATTGTTAATTGCCACATTTCTGTGATAACATTTGAACACTTGTATGTGCTGCAGGTCTAGGAGGACTAATGTGATTATATAAGTAAAATATAGCAATTTTATTATTGAACTACATCATCAGTATATCACAGACTGGTTCTAAAACCTCAGTTTTAGGGAAGCATTGGGTGTATAAGACCAATGATGAAAAATATGAAAGTCATCATCAGCTTACATTCCTTCTCACTTTTGGGTTTTGAATTATATAGGTAGTGTTATAGTATGATCATGTCAAACGTTGACTTCTCATTCAAGCTGGAAAAAATTTCTCAACTTGGTATCTAAGTGATATTTCTTGCTTCCCATAATGTCATAGAAGGGTGGATTCTACACTGAGGTAGGTGGATAAATCCCGCAGGTTCCATTTAATGAGAGTAAAGGCACAGGATTAGGGTAACTAAACATGATCTAGCTTCATGCCGCTAAGTAGCTATCTGTTAACCAGGAACCTAATTTCAGCCCGCCCTGAAGACAGTGACATAAATAAACACACTGAGAACTTCCTTGATTAACTGTTAAAGAAAAAATTCAACTTTAAAGTCATTTATTCAATTAATATTTAAGGGTTATTAATGGAACTCTCTATTAAACATACCAACAATCTAATGTATTCTTAAGATTAAATGTATGTTACAATAGTGTATTTAAAGTGCTTGACATTTGTATAGAATCAATAGGAAACAAGTGATTTATGAGTAGATTTCTCCCATTGTGATGTTTATCCCTTGAAATATCAAAATATTCCAATTTAATAATTAGGAACAGAGTTCATTCTAAACTACATTTTACTACCTACTCCATGTGTCTGTAGTATAAAATGATATCATAATTCAGCCATGTGTGAATGAATTCAGATCATCAAATATCTACTAATGATTCAAGATTCTGTACTACAGGGCTATCTTCAGGGTTCTTGAAATGTGAAGACCTGTTTTTATATTAAAATGTTCTTAGGTTGATGTCCTCGTGAGTATTAGATCTGCCTTTATTGTTGTCATCTGATTTTGCTGCCACTGTTGGCATCAGCTGACAATTTCTCTTATTCGTGTTTTCAGTGTGCCTCACTTTAGGATCCCTCGACAGTCCATCAGGTGTTGCTTGTACTCCAACACACATTGCTAGAATTATGCTAATACAGAAGAAAACAGGGTCTAAGTGGCAATGGGCCAGGCAAGTAGAGGATACCAAAGAAATCACTCTCTGGAAGTCAGCTAGGTTTTAGATGTATGAAATTCCTGGGTTAAAAAAATTATTTGAGGGTGACTCTTAAATGCATACAAAGACAAAAATGCTAAGGTTTTATTTTGAGAGTTTATTTCTTTACACATTCCAATTCGTATTAAGGAAAGTACTAGAATAAAAGTTACCATATGTAGTGACACTGGAGTTTGATTTGAAGGACAGTCTTACTTTTATTGCTTGCCATCAGCTCTTCCTTGGAGATGGTAATGCCTACCTTTTAAGGTCATTATGACATGAACCTTGTGGAATACTATGTGGGAAGTGCCCAATATAGTCTGAATTGAGTTCAGAGCCCTATAAAAGTGAGTTCATTCTTCTTCTTGTGTTTGTTGCACTTCCTTTAAATGTTGTTTGGTAATTGTTCATTGTAAAATGAAAGAAAAAAGAAAATGATAAAAGACTTTCCCCCCCATCTCTGTGAGGCTGTTTTAAGTAATATTCTATTTGTTGAATGACAGCTCTGTCATTTTCTAGTCAATAATAGCACTAGAGACTGGAAACTGACCAAGTACACATTTTCAGTTGGTTCTTGACTCCAATTTAGATATAAAAAAGCAGAATGAACCCTTGCTCCTCCAAACACAGACGTGTCCATAGACACAATATTGTCTTAGAATTGTTTGGAATCCTTTTAGTAAAATATAAACAGATGCCGCATCACCACCTTAGTCCCCACTTAAGAAAGATTTCTAAGCCCCAAATGTGTGGGATGCACAGGTGCCATGGGGCATCTGTGCTGGCATTTAGCCTGCCAAAATCACTTTATGTGTTCATTTTGGTAATTGGACACTTTTTTCCATCCTATGAAATGTTTCAGTTCATCAGTCAATTCTCCTTGCTGCTTTGTAATTCCAACCTCCATTGCTAGAGAAAAACCTTCAATTATCCCAAGTAAATCAAGAAAAGAAAATTACTTGGCTTTCCTGCTCTTCACAGCTGTGTTACTGAAGAGCTAAATTTTCATTGACCCTTACAGAATTCTTCTGTCTGTAATAATGCCACTGAAACAGCAATTTGTTACACTTTTATTTTATTTTTAGGTAATTTTGCATTTTCTTAATCTCCTCATGGACCTGCGTCTGTTTTTTTCTGAAGGTGGCTCGTCTAAGGCTGGCTATATTTGGCTTCTTCTTGTTTTTATATGTTAAGTTTTTATCATCAGATCAGGCTGTGTCTTTTAAAATGAGATAACTCTAGATTTGAATCCAATCACTTTTCTTTACGAGTTATGTCAACAGATGTTCCACGTGTCATTTTCCTTAAGGGTATATGGTTTCTCGCTGACACTTGGCTTCCAGTAGGAAATCTCTGCTGTTGGTTTTATCTGTAAGAATATAAGCTGTAGAAAGCTGTTAGCGCTTGTGGCCAGGAGCCCCTGATTCCCAAAGCAGCAGTTTAGCACCCACCAAGTGTTGTCTTTGTTCTTGCCCTTCCATTTCTCTGGGACAGGAACTCATGGTCGGTCAGATATATCTGCGGGGTAGCACGTGTATTAGGTATGCATGGACTGCTTATGACAAACCATGGGTCGGGCTCATGTTCCTGGAGTGCTTTGAGCAGCCTTACTAATCTGTCAGCATAGTATGTTCTTGTGGATAAATATAGACATACGGGCACTCTGCGACTTGTAGGTCACTGTCTTACTGTGCAGCTAAAAATTGTCCCGTTGGTATGAACGGTCTGCCCTCGGCAGAAGGCCTGTTTTAATTTGTCTTCTACTGTAGGTTTTTTGCACCTGACTAAAAATACACCTTGCACCAAAAATATAAGAGTCCTCTCTTGTGGCTGAGACATTTATGGTGGCAGTGAACAACGGGACCATGGAGGCCATCATTATGCTTTTTTGCTTTGGAACATAGTCTACGTATCCATTCCAGACTGCTCGTTTGGGTTTCTTTTCAGGCTCATGGAGATTACAACAGCTTGTTGGAGACGATCCTGTGTGATCAGCTTCATAAAAGGGCTTGGTAGGTACGAAAGGCTGTTGTGTGTGTGTGGGGGGTGGCAGATTGGTTATTAGATACTGTGTGTGGGAGGATTTGCCCCAAAGTTTCAATGGAAGGGGGACACGGAGAAAGTGCATCTATGTGTGGGGATTGACTTAGAAAGCCACTGTTCAGAGACTGGGTTGATGCCTTTTAGGTCCTGCGTTGGGGATTGGAATATATCTGGGTGAAATTTAGTCCTTTCTGTATCTGAGTCTGTGAAGAGCTGTGATGTAATGGAATTTTTCTGTGCACTCAACTTTGACTAAAAGATTTGGTATGACTGTGTTGGAAAATCGCTGATCTGTGAAAATGGCAAGTGTGTATTTAGAAAATAGTTTATACTATTAAATTTAATATTCTAGCCAAGGTAGGCTTATGCTTGATATCTTCCAAATATTGGTGTAAATATCCTCAGTTGTTTATTGTAAACATGGCAATTGGTCTAAGACAGTTTTTCCTTTGCTTTTTGGCTTTACCTCCTTCAACATTTAAAAACCAAATGTTTTTCTTTTCTGTTGATGAGCTAAAAGGACAGATTGCATGTGTTAGCCAACACTGAATGGGTCCACATTGTGTGCCCCTGCTCTTACCTTCATCAGAGCACCAGCAGTTACATTGGTTCAGAGCCTGCCATTTTCAGCAATATCGTACAGCAGCTCCAAAAACTTAACAGAAGGAAACGCCTGTGACAGAGTTTGTTACATGCATCTTAGATATTGACTGTGTAACTTTCTATTTGATGAAGGTAGGAAAAGTTAATTGGTAAGTGGTTAAGGCACAGCATATTGCTCCAATACAGGAAGGGAAAAATGCTTTGTTTATAAAAGAATTGGGAGACCGAATTCCTTGTTAATTGTTCCACTGCACTCTCTCCAATGAAAGTGTCAGATGTTAACATGTGATAGCATTCTAGTTCTAGGAATAAAACCCCTATTTGTCATTATTTTTCTCTTTTGGTAGTATGTGCTTTAAGGAGTGTGCTTTAACTTTTATGTTTTCTATACATATAAGCAAATATGTCTAGCAAACATATAAGTTAAACGATAAAATTTATGGCTTCAGATATTCAGAAAAAAATCCTGCATGATAATAGGACTCCTGTGAAATGCTTCTTATTTCTATTGCATGATGTAGCTTGGAGATGTTATTGACCCTTGCTGTGTTTCCGTTCACCAGACCTCTCCCGTGGTCTAACTCCTTTTCTAGACAGTGCCTTTCTTGCCCATAATATATAAACCACTTTTATTTTATTTATTTATTTATTTATTTATTTATAAGAGAGAAGGACAGTGAGACAGAGACAGAATCAATTTTTGTTGAGTTTTTCACATGGCTTTCGTTGCTCTGACACATAGTTGTGTACTATAAACCACTTTTAGAAGGAATCAGTAACAACTAATCTGTTTCTGTGACTTCTTAGGTCCCCACCTTAGATTATAAACTTCTAGTAGGCATGTAGTCAGTGAAATTTACATAGTCATTTTATATCTCCATAACTTTAAGAATTTAATAAAATCCAAATGTTTTTATTAAGAAATTTAGTTATTGTACAATCAAAAATGCATCCAAAGTAACAATATGATATGCATATATTCTTAAATCAGATTTACCCCTAGATCCCTTCCTATTCTCCCGCCCTTTCACCTCCTTCACCTGCCCCATCCCCCCTTCTTCCTGATACATATCTATGGTTGCCCTAGATTATGTGTTGCTATGCCTTTGCTGGGTCTAATACATAAGGTTGACTGCCTTTCCCACAGGCCTGGGTTTAGTTCCAGCCTCCACAAATGAGTGAAAACATTCCACCCCTGACTCTCTGGGTTTGGCTAACTTCGCTGAGCATGATTTCTTCCATCGCCATCCATTTACCTTCAAAGGCTGCCATATCTACTAAAGCAACTGGCATCTACATAAAGTAACCCATATTAACTTGAAATTTATTATATGAAACATTAACCATACCATGAAAGATTTCATTAATTCAGTTAGTTCATTGAATACATGTGTATTGAATTTAAATTGTACGCAAAGCATTATAAGCCCTTTCATGCTATAGATGTTGGAAATGTTTATAGTGTTATATATGTATTATATACTGCATATGTTGGGAATCTATATTACACATGTGCATATACATGTTATATGTTATGTATGTGTATGTATTTTAATACTGGAGTGCATATTGTAATTACATGTTGTACCTATATATAGATATATGATGCTATAGTATAAGGTATATTTTATTAACAAATGCATGTGTAAGATTAGATTCCCATTCAAATCACAACTCACATAATGTGATACCTCAAGGGATCCTGAAAAGGAATAGCTATCACTTTGGCATTCAACTTTTATTTGTCAAATATCGTAGCTATTAGCCTGGTGCAGTGGTTCACACCTGTAATCCCAGCTTCCTGAGAGGCTGAGACAGGAGGCTGTCAAATTCAAGGCAGGGCTGGATAACTTAGGTCCTGCCTCAAAATTTAAATATAAATAGCTAAATTAAAGGACTGGAGATGTAACTCAGAGGTAGAGTACTAAGGGGTTCAATTCCCAGTACTGGACAGTGAGTAAATAAATAAATAAATAAATATAAAGAGAATTGTGTGTGTGTGTGTGTGTGTGTGTGTGTGTGTGTAGGTACTGCCCTTGTGGCAGGTCCCTGCATGCCTGGTTTATAGTCTTCAGTGCCACTTTATGCTGGAACCCTATGTGATGTGCTCACCAACTCTGCTGCAGGACATCCCCTCTGAGGTGCTGCACTCACCCTTGATGCTTGCCTTAAACTTGGGTCTAATACGATAGCTCAAGCAGCTAGTTTGTCATTTCTGGCAGACCCACATTCAGCCTGGGAATGACTGGGCCCCCAGCCTTTAGAGCCCCTTTAAGCATGACACACAATAGGAAACATATACCCATTCACGTTTGTAAACACAGAGACTGAAAACAAAAGCTTCGTGAAGCAGGACTGTCCTCACTATGCAGCAAGCGAGCACTCTGCTGTCTTCTCGTTCTCTATTGTCTCATCAAAATCAAACTGATCAGCACCGATTAACCTGGTCCCATGATTCAGTAACAGGCTACAGCCTGCACTTTGACAAATTTTCCTTTAAAGATTCCATAAGCCAGGCGTTTCCAATACACTGTTAGTCACATGACATGTGCAAGAATGACATGCTGTCATGCTTGATAAAATATTCCATATTATATCAAGGGACTATTGGTGCTTTGTGTGACAGAGTATTGCTTGGTTGCAGAAGTTGCTCTGCTGGTAGTCCTGATGTGAACCTTGGGTTGATGCAGGATTTTCAGGCTGGAGACAGTCCATGACCTTATGCTTCTTAATGCTTTGTTTACTCCTTCATGCAACAAATCTTTGTTGAGCCCCAAGTCTTAAGCATAGCTCTGTGCCAAAAGATGAGGATAAAAGAGGAACAAAACAAACCCTTGCCTTGTGGCACTTAAGCGTAGTTGTGGGGATGGATAGAAAATACACACGGGTCACCATACATCAGGAGTCATCCAAAAGTCTGGATGGCCGTGAAGGCGACATAGACTGTGAGCAGAGGGAAGTACCAAGCAATGGCCGGCCAGAGCAGCTTCATAAAACTAGAAGGACGTGAGCAGGTGAGCCACCATGGAGTTTCCTTTCCCCTTGTAAAATTCCTGCCACCCTCCCTTCTGTCATGAAGCCTTCCCTAAATGCATCTATCATCAGTTATTTCTAGGTCTCAGTGTCATTGTCACCATCCCAAGGAAGCCAGACCCGATGTCCCCCAATCACAGATTGTCTGTCTTACAGCAGCCTGTGTAGCACTTGCCACCTTACGGTTCTATTTCTGTACATTTCTTACGGAGCACCTGTCTGCCCTGCATGCTGTGGGCTGTGCAAGGGCAGGAGTCCTGCCTGTTTGCTCACACAGCACAGTGCTTGGAGTCCAGTGGGCCTTGAGTAAATACTTGATGACTGAATAAATGAGCAAATGAATTACTGAATGCTCTCCTGAATTCATGTGCTTCCAGGGGCTGTTCAACCTGACTGTTCATCCTCTGACCATTCAACCTGTGGCATCTTGACACTGAATACATTAAATTTTAAAAATCTTTCAAACTCTTAAAAGCTACCTTTAAAGTTTCCACCAAACTTTGCACACAGTGCCTTCAACATACCAAGTCCTCAATGGAAATGTGTTATTTGTTGAATTGATTAGCTGATCACATTCATAACCTTTTGAGACAAAAGCATTTCTGAAAGGACCCAAGAGTGCAGTGACATGAATGTGATAAAGAATGACTGTCGGTGACACCTGTCTGGTCTTGTGCTTGCAGTGTGTTGTAAATATAAGTGCTCTAGGGTCAAAAGGCTCAGTCCAACATTCAGCTGGGTGGTAGGGTGTAGGATCTAGACCTTTAGTGAAGGCTCTTGACCATGCAAATCCTTATAATTGATTCTAGGTTATATAGATCATGTCTAATTTTTCTAGATGGTAATTTTTTTTCAAATTGTGGTTCTAAAATAGATTTTCTTCATTATTGCTGCTGCAAGATATATACAACCTTTTATAAATGAATCTTCTTTTTTTTTTTTAATAGTTGACTAATGTCTTTTGCATCCTGTCCAAAAAAAAAAATCTCAGTCCAAGCTCTAGGTCACAAAGATATGCTCTTTTGCTTTCTTCTAAAAGCATTATGATTTTAGCCTTTTCATTTAGGTCTATGACCTAATCTAGGATCAATCACATGGATTTGAGTGGTCAAAAGCGTTCACTAAAGCTCCAGATCCTACACCCTACTGCCCAGCTGAATGTTGGACTGAGCCACATGATCTAAGAACACTTATATTTGCAACACACAGCAAACAGATGTGCAGGCCAATTTGTTTTAGTTAAAGTTTATATCAGCAAAATGTTTTAAGCATATATCCCCAATATATGTAATGTTATTTATAGATTATATAATTTACTTCCAGCAGTAGCAAATGTTAATAAAGTTTGGTTTTTCTTTAAAAAATTTAGATAAGCATAGATATAAACAGAAGTTCCAGTGGTTCCTCTCATGCATACCCTGGAGACTATACACCCCACTCTGGACACTGTCATCCTAAACCACCAAATACTAACATTTGTTGATCAAGTTAATGTCAGCAGAAGATTTCAGTGTAAACTAATATCGCCACAGTTGAGCAAGCATAAGCAGGACCCCAGTGAGTCTGTCTGCTAAGGATGGAAGAAGCCCTGCGTTTACTCTTGTGTCCCCTTACCTGGCATAGGGAGACAGCAGGAGGATGTGATTTGGTAGGAACAAAGACAAACTCGCCTTAGTCGCTGACATAGGGGCAGTGCTTTTGTCTGTCTGTGTGTTTGTTTTATTTTTATATTTTTATTGATGCATTATAATTCTACACAACAGTGGGATCCACGCTGCCATATTCATAGATGATTATAACATAATTTGATCAATTTCGTTTTCTGGTGCCTTCCCTTTCCCTTCCCTCCTCCCTTCCCCTGATCCACTTGGTTTACTCTGTTTATGTCCCTTCTGTTATTTTTTTTAATGCATTGTATATATGAATAGGATTCATCATGGTGTATGTGCACATAGACACTGTATGGATGTAGTATTTTACTATGAAATGTTTTACACACAAGAGAAAAAAGTCCATCCAACAGTTGTCAAGATTTCATCATGCTTGATTTATTTAGACCTTTTTTCTCTTTGCTAAGGTATTATGAATCAAATGTACACATCATATCATTGAATCCTCTGTGATCGGTGCGCATTTTAGAAAATACGGATGTTTCTTGCCTACCCACAATGTTAGTATCACAGCTAACAACATTGATCGAAATGCTTTGGTATCACCTCTCATCCAGTACACATTCATATTTTTTTATTCTCACAAAGTATGTCTTTTAAAAAACGGATTGCTTGAACTAAGGTTCAAGCAAGGCCCACATGTCACATTTGATTATCGTGTCTCCTGAGCCTGCTTTGATCCTCCTCCATTTTTATCGTTTCCATTAGGTTCATTTCTTGTAGAATGAACCTAATTCTGGACTATCTCTCTGGCTTCCTTGTGGTGACATTTCACTTGCTTCTGGATGCGTATTGATCTTGTGAGTTGATGTCAACTCTGATGCTTTGAAAGCTTGATGAACAGACTTGGGGTGCACTATGCATACACCTCCCAAATGCCAAAGTCATTCCATTCTGTTATTGGGAGACTGAAAGTCTCACCATCATTCCCAGATCAACATGGCCAACAGCTCTCAGTGTTGAGTACAAGAATTCTACCAATATCCTGCAACCAGGTAGGGAGATTTGCAAAAGCTTCTTTTCTGAATAATCTAAAACTTTTTCTTCTTCTTCTTCTTCTTCTTCTTCTTCTTCTTCTTCTTCTTCTTCGAGAGGACAGTATGAGAGAGAGAGAGAAAAGGAATCAATTTCATTTAGTTTTTCATGTGGCTTTTGTTGCTCTGACACTTCATTATGTATAGGGTGCTGGCATTCAAACCTGGGTCCTCATGCATGCCAGGCAAGCACTCCACCTGCTGAGCCGCCACTCCAGCCCCTAAAATACCTGCTTAAATATCATAATCATTATAACATCATGTCAGGAAACAAGTCTTTCATGTTTTCTCTGATTGGGTAGGTTGATGAGAGGATTTCACATCCATTTGTGTGAGATGTGGCTCTTTCTCTGTTCCTGGTTCCCACCTTCATTATTCTTCTCATGGTAGGTGCGATCATCTTTTAATTTATGTTGTTCCTCCAGACAGCCCTTTTCTTTACACCATCATATACAGCAACATCAGTTCACAGTTCTTCCTAGAAGCCCTCCAGATAAAGTCCATGCTCATTGGCTTGCCATTTAAAATCTTAATTCTAAGAATTAGAAACCGACATCTCATAAGACATAAGAACTTAAGTCTTTTTCACACTAATACTGTATTATTTTTGGTTGAGTTCAGGTCAAATAAGTTAAGTATCTTAGTCCAGTTCATTGTGCTGGGTACTGTGCTCAGTGCTTGGGATAAAAATAAGGCACAGTCCTGCACATAAGAACCCCCCAGTTCCTTGGTGAAGACAGAGTCTGAGCATTCTCAGAGCGGGAGGGTGGTGAGAAGGTGGTAGACGGAAGGGATAGGACAGACCTGCTATCATGGACCTGCTCTTCATTCTGCCTTAGCTGCCCCTTTCCCATCTCCATCCATCAGAATCTATCTGTCCTTTAAGACTTGGGACAGACGCTACCTGTCCCATGGTGTCTGTCTATTCCATATCCCAGAATAGAGATTGTGAAATGCAGGCGCTCCATACTTGATGTATTTTTAAAAAATGCTTAATGTTAAAATGAGTCTTGAGTTTACAGCCAGGAAAAGACAGTTTGCAGCTGAGGGGGTTTCCAGTCTTAAAAGGTGAATGGAACCCAAGGAGTTGAGGCATAATTGGAAAGGGTGGGATATTTGTAAAGCTTTCTGTAATACCAGGTGATTATGGCATAATGAACCCCACTGTTATGCATAATTACAATGCACCAATTAAAAAGAAAAATTGACAGGTAAGGCCCCGGAAACTCAGGTGCTTCCCCAAGGTCATGTAGAACTCTTGGCTCCTGGTTCAGTGCTTTTCCCACTGTGTTCTACAAAGCATGAACTTCATTACTGAGCAAAGCGTATCATTTTTGTTGTAGGCAAATGAAATTGAAAGCAATTTTATTAACTGGATTAGAGGTTCTCCTTTGCTTTCCTGCTTATTTACACCTGGTGTCAGTGTGAGAGTGCTGGCATTGCCAGGGGCTGGTTAGAGCCACAGACTCTCCAGACCCACCCCAACCCCTGATCCTGAACCAGGGGCCCCACCTTCCAGGCAAATCCATTGTGCTAAAGATTCCAAGCACCAGAGGGTCATTGTAAGTAAGCACACTTTCTTTTATAAGTTAATCATCTAGGGGCTGGGATTGTAGCTCAGTGAAGCACTGGGTTCAGTCCTTAGCACTGCATAAAAATAAATAAAATTTTGAAAAGGTTTTCTGTTCATGTACGACTAAAAAAAAAAAGTTTTTTTTTTTTAAAGTTAACTGTCCAAAACTTCAAGGTCTTTTCCAACAATGGTCATAAATTTGAGTTCATGGGGTCCTCAAGTTAATGAGTTTTTGATGCAAGTAGAGGAAGAAAATATAAAGAAGAAAATGAGAAAAAACAGAGGGGAGGAGAGCCAGCGAGGGACACATGTGAGAGCAGCTTGTCAGTTTCCCTTGGGGAGAAAAGGGAAGTTGAATTTCAGGATTATCCTGCCTCTAGCAGGTTACCCGATCTCTTTTTCATGAGAAAGGACCTTGAAATGTCAATGTAACCTCATCTTCCTTTGCTCACAGATCTTGGCAGACATTCTTTCAGGCTCTGATGACAGTACCTACTTTGAAAATTAGGGGAAAGTCCATGTAATTGCATCTTAGCTGATGACAGACACTTAGAGAAGAAATCACTCAAGTGTTACTGTCATTTCTCTAAGATAAAATACTAGAAGAAAAGAAATACTGGAGAGAAAAGAAAACAGGGCAGCAACTTGATGCCAACTTCGTCTTTGTTGAATTGCTTGGTTCTCTTCAGTTCTTGGGGAAACCAAAGACAGCAGTGGTTTTGAGAGGACACAGGCGGAAGTAGACAAGAACCGAGCCTTCCACTGCCCCTGCTCCTTGCAAGGAGAACAGGAGCTTAAAATTCCCTTTCCAGATTACATAGCAGAGAATAGTGTGTGGGCCTGAGCCTGCCCTCAATCACATTCCAGTTGTTTCTCTGGATCCTCAATGTTTTCTTCCTTTTTGTATAGTAGTCTTTCCCAAACTCCCTGGAATACTTAAAAGGTGTTTTTATTGATTGATAAATTGATTTTCATAGTAATACTAGGGACTGAACCCAGGGGCATTCTACCACTGAACTACATCCTCAGCCCTTTTGTTTTTTAGGGGTTTTTTGGTTGTTTTTTTTTTTTTTTAATTTTGAGACAGGGTCTCTCTAAGTTGGTGAGTCTAGCCTTGAACTTGTAATCTTCCTGCCTCAGCCTTCTGAGTTTCTGGGTTTACAGGCTTGTACCACCATGCCAGGCTAAAAGGTACATTTTAATTGAAGAGGTCAGGCAGTTTGGAGGGAAGGACCACTACGTCGTTAAGATATACTAGTCTTTATAGAAAAATCTTCAGAGGTGCTGGAGATGGAAAGCAGGGCCTCACGCATGCTAGGCAAGCACTGCACCACTGAGCTGCACTGCCGGCCCACCACCCTCGTATTGTATTTCATCCTTCTCTGAAGTCACAAAAGTAGCTCATGCCAGAGAAAATCCCAAGGGTGAGGGGACTTATTTTATTCAGTCTCCATCAAAAGCAACTGATGGGAAAAGATAAGGTGGAAATCTTGCCTGATACCATTAGACCAGTGAAAATATGATATATGTGTATAATGGAATATTACTCAGCCTTTAAAAAGAAGGAAATTCTGCAATATGCAGCAAAGTGAATGAACACTGAAGACATTATGCTCAGAGAAATAAACCAGCCACAGAAGGATAAATATTGCAGGATTCCACTTAAGAAACTACCTAAACCAGGCAAATCATAGAATCCAAGAATAGAATGGTACTTGGCAGTTCTGGGGACTGAAACCAGGGGTGTTCTACTACTGAACTACATCCTTAGTCTTCTATTTCTTATTTGAGACAGGGGAGAGAAAATATGCAGTTGCTAATCCACGGTTATAAAGATGCAGTTAAGCAAGATGAACAAGCTCTGAGAGTCTGCTGTACAATACTGTGCCTGTAGTCAATGATCATCTATTTTACACCTAACAGAAGAGGCTGGATCTCATGTTAAGTGACCTTACCACAATAAAATAAAGATTGTTTTCAACACATTAAAGAATACTGAGTAACATGGAATGCTTACAAGATACACTGTCATGAAGACACAGGCTGGGATCCTGAATTGACTGTTCTATAACCTTTGGAAAGTCACTGAACCTCTCTGAATCTGCATGATTTCATCGTTCAAAAAGCGAATTATTTGGCCCTCTAGGTTTAGATGAAAGATTAAAGGTACCAGTATTTCTAGAGATGTCTTGTAGACCCTAAAACTATACAATTTGAGGACTATAGGGAAACTAAATAGTGTAAGAAAAAGGAGAAATAGATTTAATCCACAAAATGGGTGTTGCGTTTCACATTATCAGAATTTTATGGAAATTAATTAAAGCAGAACATAATATGCCTTTGGATATATTTTTTCTTGTAAGGCCAAAATTATTTCTGGGCATTTTTTACCTGATGCTATACTTTCCTTGGCCTACTTTAAATTTTAGAAAATTATTTACAAGTCACTCATCACTTTGTTAAAGCAACCTTTTTCTGTTGCTCGAATTAATTGTTTCTTCTTATCCCAACATTTTCCATTTCTTAATGCTACTGTTCAGAAGGTAATAACTCTTGCTATCATGTTTGGAGGCTTCTTTCTTTCTACCCTAATTGACTTCACATGACTTCCCAGATTTCTGGCCATTCTGAGTATTCGCAGCACCTTTTAAATTGCCATTTCTTAAGCACCCTCATAAATATATTAGTGGACAATTTACTGTTGTTCTATACACAGTGTGACATGTTCTCACGGTAGCTGCGTCATCCTTGGGTTTTTATGTTTTATGAAATGTTCCTGTAGTGCCAATAAACAAAATAAGTCTTACGGGAAAAGAAGGATTTGGTTCTAAAGAAAGATCCCAGTTCTCAGTAACTAACAGGTTCACCCTCAGCACGTGCAAAATGAAGAAGGTACTGAGAACTAGTAGAAAGAATGATTTATATCCAACTGTGAACAACGCAACCTCATCCATTTACTCCTTTGTTGAAAAGTAACTTTACATTGCTTTCTGGAAAAGAAATTTGTTCAACAGACCACCACTTCTAGAAAGAGGACTCACCACATCCCATGTTGGGGGCATTTTTGAAAAGTAAAACAAACAAAAAAGGTAACCATCTTCTGTTCCAAGTGGTCAGGATCAGATTCCAGTAGTGGCAGCATCGGGAGTTTTGTAAACCAGGGTACGAGCTTACCTCTCCTTGCTGGTGAAACAGCCCTTTCGGAGGCATGTCCTTGGTGAAGGGAGATGCGGAAGCTGTGAGTCTGCTGGGCATTTCGGCTCAGACCCATCACAGGCTGGTTGAAATTCCCACCTGCACCCACACTGATGCACAGATAGGGGTCGTTCCAAAGGGGTGGATAAATAGATCAGATCCTGCACCAGCCAAGTGTGTCTGCATTCTCTTAGAGCCCAAGAATACATGCAGCTTCCAGACCCCTCTGTGGCAAGTCCAGCTCATAGCATCTGAATGCCGGTGGGCAGGCATAGAAGAGCAGGCTCCTCTAGCCACTTATTCTGTTTAAATTTTTTTAGTGTAGTTTTAAAATTTCTACTTTGACATTGTGTGTGCGCGCGCACGTACACACACACACACACACACACACACACAAAATAGCTGATCACATGACCCTGCCTCTGTGCAGTCTAAGTTCATCAGGGCAGGACCCATCAGCTCTCTTCATTACTGTATATCTGTCACCTAGAACAGTGCCTGACACATAGGCACCCACCAGTAAACAGTGGTTGAAATGAACGGAGAGTGAGTGAAGGTAGCCTCTAGTGAGAGAGCGAATTGCTTTCCTGCCATACCCACTGCTTCCTTTAGCCTCTGGGGCTCTTACAGGAGTATGCTCAGGGTGGATTTTCCTTTCTGTCCAGCATCATAATGAAAATATGGCTGAACTGAAAATTGTGGTGGGGTATCTGTATTAGTGCTGCGGTGGGGAAGTTTAGATATTCCTGGAAATGTGGGTGACTTGGGAAGATTATACCAGGAACTGAGAGCAGGGAGTCTG
This sequence comes from Aplodontia rufa, assembly GCA_004027875.1. Classification (NCBI taxonomy): domain Eukaryota; kingdom Metazoa; phylum Chordata; class Mammalia; order Rodentia; family Aplodontiidae; genus Aplodontia; species Aplodontia rufa. The sequence continues at coordinate 57,896 of PVKS010002619.1, read as the reverse complement.
CAAGTATTAATCAGTGGAGTTGGGGGGAAATTTTTCTGAGGTCATCACCTGTGGTCAGAAATAGAACAAATAAAGAGGAAATGAATGGGGCCTAAAACAGACCTCTTATAGAAAAAGCAGTAGATGCTGCTTGATAGGAAAGGTGGGGACCCAGTGAAAGAGGGAAAATATCTGAAACGATTCAGAAAAAACAGGAACAGAATTCGGAGTAAAAATAATAAAAACATTAACAAAACCCATGGAAGACAAAATAATGCAAATGGAGAAAAAGTAGCACAGTTAATCCAAGATTAAAATGTAAATAAGAAAACAGACAGGAAATTTCTAAAGGATTCTGCAATTAGAGACCTAATTAATATGTAAAAATTGTGCCCTTCCTTTCCACCCACCTCAGCCCCTTCCCAGGAACCCTGGCTGGGAACATTAATTTCTAGGCAACTTGAGCTGTTAGGTGAAAATAGAAAAATGGGATGAAGAAGGAAAAGAGAGAAGCGAGGTGGAGTTGAAGCTAAAAAATTCATCACATAGATGCTTCTCAGCTGTACCCTTAAAATGACTAAGATGATGAATTTTGTGATGTGTACTTGATCACAATTAAGCATTAATAAAATAGACTGTTAAAAAATCATATGCAAGAAATTTAAATCAGAGAGGTTTTTAAAACAACAAATTAGGGCTGGATCCATAGCTCAGCAGTTATGGCGCTTGCCTGGCATGTGCAAGGACCCAAGTTCAAACCCCAGCACCACGTACACAACTAAGTGTCAGAGCAACAAAAGCCACATGAAAAACTAAATAAAAAATTGATTCTCTCTTTCAATCTCCCTCTCACTGTCCCTCTCTTTCTTTAAAAAAAAAAATTTAAAATGTGGATACTGGAATGGAGATTTAATAAAGTTAATGATTAAAAAAACAACAAATTAAAAATTGTTCCATCAACAGATTTTTGTAAGGAAAAGATGTAATAGACAGATCCATATTTGAGTATGACAGATCCATATTTCGGGAGACCCATGGATAGAGAAAAAGGACCCTTTCCTCTTCGAACAGCAGGGTATCTGTCGAAGACAGAGACCCATGAATGACAGGGCCTAGCCCCATCCAGAGAAGTGGGTACTGACCTGGACCTTGAAGGCTGGAGGATTTGCTTGACCACCTGGGTTGGAAGGAAAGCATCCCTAGCAGAGAGGAACAGATTCCAACAGTTACTGCCTGGGTTTGCAAAGTCAGAAAATGGAGCTGAAGCGTGGCTCTTCCTGCATCCATATTTTATTTATTTGGTTTTGTTTTTCAATCAAAAATACCTTTCAGGGGGCTGGAGCAGTACTGAGCAGTGCTCAGCAGTTAGAGCACTTGCCTGGCATGCACAGGGACCCAGGTTTGAACCCCAGCACCACATACGTAGCTAAGTAATGAATAAATAAATGAATTTCACCTAAAAATCAGGCCTGAGAAGAAAGTGATTGAATTCTTTCAATTTGCTTTCTGGGGTATGGCCAGTTTACGACTTTTGTGCTTTCTGTATTTGTATTATGACTTTCCTTTCCAACTTTTCCTTCTTGGGTTGCTAGAATTTCTACCTGTAGAAAGTTCCATCCCCACTGTTTGCAGACTATTGTGGCCTTAGAAATTAGACAAATGATCATAATTAGAGGTGCTTAAGGGAGGGCCTAATGATTTTTTTATTCCTAATGGAGATGTTTTAGACTAGGGTGGACTTTGGGCTCAGTTTTGATGATTAGGGAACATGAATTTCCTGATTCTCAAATATATTGTTACCAAATAAATTATTGGGAGGTGTCATGTCGTGTTTGCTTTTGAAAATTATGCTGGCTAAAGGCTAGGATTTGTTAGGAATTAATTGTGGTACAACGAAGAGGGCTGACTGAAGGACACTCACCCCATCAGCTTCCACTGTGTCTCCATCTGCCCAGGCTGATCTGTGTGGGACGAAGAGGGATGGGCACTGTCACCTTGAGCCTGCTGAGCCTGGCATGGGACTTGGCTGCGTTGGAATCGTTCCAGCTCAGGCTGTGCACACAGAGTTTTGTACTCACCAAGACATCTGGAATTTGAAGTACAAGTGGCTAATGTTTTTGATGATAGCAGTGAATTGGTACTTTGGCCTTTTGTATGGAAGATTTGTCTGAGATGTATTTTGATGTCTGAATTTCAGCTATCTGGTTCAAAATGCAACTTTGCCAGAGGACTGCCAGAGGTCACTGTCATGAAAACCCTCACTATAGTAAGGACTTTTCATCCCAGGAGTCCTGTAATTATGGGTCTGGTCTCCCAGTTGCATTTTACATCAACTCAATTATTGCTGCATCTAGAAGTGGTTTCAACCCCATGGCAAACCACAGATAATAAAAAGGTGTATTCTAAATAGACATTTTAGGTTTATATTCCAGTCTCCAGTTCTGTGGCACGATGCCCTTGAAACATTGGGAAGATAGCATATGGGGCTACAGTGGACCTCTAAATTGGAACTAGAGGGGCATCCTGCTTCTGCAAGGTCCCTGCACTGAGAATAGGAGCCAAGGGAGAGGAGCGGGCAGCGCTTTTTTTTCTTAGGGGGGTCCCTGTAGCAAAAATAATACTTTTCAATAAACTGCTTGTGGTGCTTATAATTAGTGACTCTTACGTTGCAAATACTGTGCTCTGTTATTTAAAGACTGGGACCTTACTGATTCTCCCCCTGTAGCTCCCACCCTATAAATTACTCTTAGACATGTACACATAACATATGAAGCCATGTTTAGTTAGTAATTTAAGATTTATTGCATATTATCCATGCAAAGAACTCTGTCCAGTCAGCCCTCTGCATCCACAGGTGACTTTAATCCAAGCCAACCTTGAATTAAAATTATTGCATCAGTACTGAACATGTACAGATGTCTTTTTCTTGTCATTGTACCATGTAGCAACTCTTCACATAGCGTTTACATTGTAGTAGGTATTGTAAGTCACCTAGAGTTGATTTAAAACATATGGGAGAGGGGTTGGGGATTTAGCTCAGTGGCAGAGCACTTGCCTAGCATTTGCAAGGCCCTGAGTTTGGTCCTCAGCCCTGAAAAAAAAAAAAACATATGGGAGAATGTGCATAGGTTCTATATACAAATATGATACATTTTACCTAAGGGAATTGAGCATCTTGGATTTTGGTGTCACCAGGGAATCCTGGGTCTAATATCCTGTGGACACTGAACAACAGTATATTCAGGGTTACAGCTAAAAAGAGTACATGGCTCAATTACAGGGCCAGTCCTAGGCAAAATCACTTGACCAGTTGGTAAAAGAAGAGGAAGATCAGATGGACAGAGAAGGGGTGGCAGCAACAGGAGAGAAAGAAGGTGTACATAAGAAGTGTTTTCAGGGGCTGGAGTGGTGGCTCAGCGGTTATAGCACTGCCTGGCATGCATGAGTACACGGGTTCAAACCCCAGTACCACGTACACAACAAAATGTCTGGCAACAAACACCACTTGAAAAAACTAAATAAAATTGACTTACTCTTACTCTCTCTCTCTCTCTCTCACTGTCCCTCTCTCTTTAAAAAAAAAGAAGAAGTGTGTTCATAGGTCAGTCAGGGCATCCATAGGGCTTTGATGCAGGAAGGAGACAACTAACTGACAGGCCTTGAAGCCAAGCCAGTGTGTTTGAGGCCTGATGATAACTGGAAGCTCCTGAGAGTTTTAAGCAGATTAAAGTTATGATGAAGCCGTGCAAGAGAAAGACTGGTTTGGTATGTAAAATACATGGAATAAAGTCAGCTGCTATTATCTCTCCATAGGTTTCCAAAGGCTGAGACTAGGACATGGCCAATGGAGATGGGGACAATGAAAAGAAATAGTATAGGACCCATTTTGTTTTATTGATATAACTTGAGAGGCCGTATTATTATGGTGCAGTGGCAGTTGAGATCCCGAAAGTCCTCTTAGATATAAGGGACCCCTGAAGAGGTTAAAGGAATTGGAGCAGACAGGGTCGGAAAGATGAGGGAGAATCATCAATGTAAAATGGGGGATGTAGTTGTGATTAAATAGAACATTTATGTGGCTTCCTCAGAACTGGGTATTGGATAGAAAGAAAGAAAAACCTTGCGTTCATTTGTAGTTTGAATATTCATCTTTCGTGGAGAATCTTGTTCATCCTTCGTTATCAATGACCCTCACCATTCTGTTGTTAACTAAACCAGTGTCCACACTGGAAATTCACTGTTTCCACAACTTTTTCCTTAATCTCTACACCCAATCACCCAAAACAGTATGCTGCCTAAGAAGTCGCTTTTAATGTCCTCCGCATTCCTAAAGTTCCTATCCTAAACTCACTGTTCTTAGCTTTCCTTTCATTGGATGTTGATACCTACCTGTCATGAGTATTTGGCTGCTTCATGCCAGAATGTAACAAGTCAGAGTTCCATAAAAAGTCAAGAGAAATGAAATCTGCATTTATGACAAAAAAATTTTTTTTCAGTAACTAATTGAAACAGTTGCCTGATTCTGTTGTGTTCTCGACAGGGGCCACTCACTGGGAGCTCTGATAGCTGCCCCCCCATTCAAGATCTAATCCAAGTAGGGAGTACACGTTTTTATAAAGGGCCAGTGTTGGGGGTGTGGCTCAGTGGTGTAGTGTTTGCCTACCATGCTGTAGGCCTTGGTTTGATCCCCAGCACTGTATATACATCTCAGAAAAGGGCACCCCAACTTGAGCCAAGGGTGGTAGAAGTAAAAAATGAAAAAATTAAATCCACCCCTTGGATGACATAAACAGGACACTGCCTGAGCCTTTTTTCTTTCTAGAGGTACAAAGAGCCAGTTGGGATTCTGAAAATGGGTCTTAGAGACTTCTAGAAGCTATGACCCTGAAGTCTTTTCCATTGTTCTACTAAAGCACAGAAGACAGAATGCTCTTGCCCTTAGAAAAACTTGGACAAGAAATCACTTTTTTTCCCATACAAATTTTCTTAGTCCATTTGCCTGCCTTCTAAAAAAGAAGCCAAAAACATCTTAAATATTATAGGACTTATCCGATGTATCGTTGTGGTAACCAGAAGAATTTTGAGATTGTCAAATTTAGGGTCATGCAAACATAATATAATCAAAATAAATTCTAACACCATTTCTAAATATCAAGGGCAAGTTATAATTTGAAGTGCAACATTCTTGATGTGATTCATGTCCTTGTTTATGATTTTACACACCCCATCTGAATATTTATGATATTATTTTCAGCCAGTAAGAGCATCCATTCTGTTTTTCAGCTTCTCCCGTTGGCAACGGTTACATCAAGCCTCCGGTTCCACCTGCTTCAGGCACACACAGGGAGAAGGGGCCGCCAACCATGTTACCCATCAATGTGGACCCAGACAGCAAACCAGGAGAATATGTCCTCAAGAGCTTATTTGTTAACTTCACCACCCAGGCTGAGCGCAAAATTCGCATCATTATGGCAGAGCCACTGGTGAGTCTATGCCGTAAAACCCACCTCTTTTAAGACTGCTCTATACGCTGAGCATGGTCAGTCCTCATATCTGCACATTCCACGCCCATGGTTTCAACCAAAATCAGATCAGAAGTTTTGGAGGGGCAGGAATTGCCTCTGTTGTGGACTTAATTTTTTTTGCTCATTATTCTTCAAACAACGCAGCATAACCACTAATTACATATCATTTATGTGATATTAATTATTCTATGGTAGAATACCATCAAGAAATGATTTAAAGTATGTAGGATGATGCGTGCAGATTGTATGCAAATACTACAGCATTTATATCGGGACTTGAACATCAGCAGAGTTTTTTATCCAAAGGGGATCCTGGGACCAGTCCCCACAGGTGTGGAAGGATGACTTGTTTAAATTTTAACTTTCAAGCAAAGACTTTTTTTTAAGAGAGAGGCAAACAGAATCAAATTTGTTTATTTTTCATCTGGTTTTTGTTTCTGTGACACTTAGTTTTGTATGTTACCTGGTGCTGGGATCTGAACGTGGGTCCTCACACATGCCAGGCAAGTGCTCTAACTACTGAGCAACTACTCCAGCCCTCAAGTAAAGATTAGATTTGTATTTCCTTACTGCAAAAGTATTTTTTCTTTTTAATATCATAGATAATTTTCAAAAGGTACTAGTTAGGTTTCCTGATTTAACCCATTTTTTTTTTAAGAAAGAGGGACAGTGAGAGAGAGAGAGAAGCAATTTTTATTTAGCTTTTCATGTGACTTTCATTCCTCTGACCCTTCATTATGTACATGATGCTGGGTTTGAACTCACGTACTTGCGCATGCCAGGCAAGTGCTATAATCACTGAGCCACCACTCCAGCCTCCTGATTTAACCCATTTTGTCCCATTATCATTGCAGATGTGGAAACCTATAAAAACTTAAATTGAGCAACAAATATACCACTTATGGTCACTTTAAAATAAATATTGTATTTTTACAATTCTGTTCTTTGGAGAAAAATAATAGACAAATGATTAGAGCATTTTTAAAAATATGTATATATACACTTCCGTATATATTTCAAACCATATATAAAGGGGGGCTGGAGTGGTGGCTCAGCGGTTACAGTGCTTGCCTGGCATGCGCGAAGATGTGAGTTCAAACCTCAGCTTCAGGTATATAATGAAATGTTGGAGCAATGAAAGCCACGTGAAAAACTAAATAAAATTGATTCTCTCTCTCTCTCTCACTGTCCCTTTTTCTCTTAAAAAGAAAATATATATAAAGGATTATGAAGAATATGTAAGCCCTAGGTTATGATTCCCAACCTATTTTGATACACCTGCATCAATTTTGCTCCCACACTCATTTACCCCTTAATGGGTTAAGGGGAAAACAATGGGTATAGGGGCTTTTAAAAATAATCTTCAGCAAATATAATTCTGTAGCACACTTCACTGCTGCACTTAGGACTAATAAATATAATCTAAGAAGAAAAGGCATTAAACACAGGCAGAAAACCTGTGTTGAGGGTTGTTGCTGTATTTATATGCTTAAAGCAAAATCTTTCACCATATTTTTTAAATGGGAAAAATCATTGTTCTTTAAGTGTCTGTCTAGATTTCCATTTTGAGAACATAAGGTTCGTAATGCTGTATTGTCAGAGGACATGTTTTGGCAAATAGTTCAGACACTCACTTGAGTTTCTGAAAATAGGCAGACAGGGTATTCTTGATTCACTCACCTTTAGGTTCCTTGTTGGACAGACGATGTCCTTGGGCGTTGGTGTCTTTGCAAATTCTTCTGTTGGAAAATAAGGCCTGGGTCAGCCTTACGTTAATTGCTTTAACAGGGTTCTGAGGACTGTGGAATCCTGAAAGGACACTCAGGAAGGAAGAAAGTGCAATTGGTAGATTCAGATTACTTGTTTTCCGACCTTGGTGGGGCCACACACAATAAAAGAGAAGGAAAGGAATTCCAAGTGACACAGCTGGCTTTGTGCCTCCTGTAAGATACTGGAGCAATGAGAAGATAGTGCGAGTTTGCTTTGCAGTTTAAAATGATCAAGGGCAATATTCTTAAGCCTACAACATCTCTGAAAATATATAACAACATCATTTGTTAAAAATGACCTTTATAAGAATCAAAATTTACAGTTGTTAATAATCAAAATTCAAGTCCAATTGTTAAGTATGTTTACCTGGAAATTATAAATTTTGCACTTTAAAGATTTTATTAGATCAACGGAGCTCATCTTCATGCATTCTGTTCATAAAATTCCAATCATTTATTGAATTTTGATTATTATGGGAAACATTTCTTATTTTTAATCATTTAAATAACTTAAATATGTCCTTAGAACAGTGCATTTTTTTCCAATTGCTCATGTTTTTACATTTCTACTACTATAACTACTAATAATAGCTAATATTTATGGAGTACTTACTGTGAGCCAGACTGTGCCAGGAATTATTACAGTGACCTGAGGTCACTTCCCATTTACAAATTGGATGAGTTGGCAGTTGCTCAGGGTCACACCTGGTTGCTGGGTGAAGGCAGAACCTTCCTCTCACCTGCAGCAGTTACACTCTCTTGCCAATCTTCACAGGACTGTCTTCACATAAGGATCTCTTTGCTCATCTTTTGTACTAACACAGGGGCTCTTCTGTGACTTGCGTGAAGGCGGTTCCCAGATTCAAGTTGCTCAGAACCGTGTTGATCCTTGGAACCTCTGGCTGCCTAGGAAGTTGGGACTCCCTCCCCTGTGGAGGAAGGAAAGCTGCCTTGAGGTCCAAAAGTTGTTGGGGTTGCCCAGGGATGGAGGAGTGGTGAGGCACAGTGAAGATTTATTTCATTTAACACCAGAAAAGGCAAAAATGGCAGGTTAAGGCTCTGTGAAATTGAGATCCCGGCGACTACTTTTCCTGAGGAACTGGAAGTTATAGGAAAACTAAAAGAGGTGGTTTATTTATTTATTTATTTACTTTGCCATCCACTCTTCCAGAATGATAATTTACTATCATTTAAGAACTTCTACGGACTGCAGTGGTGATCGGATGTTAACAGTGCTTGCCTGGCATGAATGAGAAAATGGGTTTGAAACCCAGCACCACATATACAACAAAGTAAAAGAAGAATGAGAGCCACGTTAAAAAACTAAATAAAAATTGATTCTTTCTCTCTGTCTCACAGTCCCTCTCTCTCTCTTAAAAAAAAAAAAATCTAAAGTGAAATAGATTGGGTTTGACTTTTCTTCTTTACTCGGCTCTGAATTTGTTTACATGGCCTATTTTCTTCTCTGAGTAAGCATTAAGCCTGAGAAACTCACATGTGCCACAGCATTCTTCTAAGGAGAGGTAGACTTTGTGTTCCTTTCCATGCTAAAACTTAAATATCCCCAAGCGAGAAAAACTGAAGCTATGATTAGGGGCAGCAGAAGACCTCTTCATTAGCAAATCCTCGTGTGCCTGTGGGAGAGGGTCCCCTTGGTGTGGATAGCTTGGTGTTTATACCTGAAGAAATATATTCCATTGATTTTTGGAATTGTTACTTTTTATAAAAAAAAGAGAGACTATTTATTCCCCTTGTATTTTTTGGCAGTGATGTTAACTTCCATGCCATATCCGTTTCTTATCTGTTGAAAATTGCTTGGTGCTTTTTTTGGTCCTTATATTTGCTTACTTATAGGACAGTAACCATAAATGGATTCTGTGTCTTGTTATCTGATTTTAAAAAGAATAAATGGGGGCTGGAGCTGTGGCTCAGTGGTTACAGTGCTTGCCTGGCATACACGAGGACCCAGGTTCAAACCCCAGCACCACATACACATTAAGTGTCAGTAAAACAAGGCCCAGATGAAAAAATAAATAAAGTTGATTTTCTCTCTCTCTCTCTCTCTCTCTTAAAAAGTATAAATGTGCATTTGGCATTTTTGTTTTGTTGCCATAGCAAGAGGTATTTTTAGTTTTTATTTGTTTGTTTTATTGCTACTGTTTTGTGCAGTGCAAAAGATGAAACCTAGGGTCACCCATATGCTAGGTGAGCATTCCACCTCTCTCCCAAGAGGTATTATTTTTTTTTTTTAAAGAGAGAGGGACAGTGAGAGAGAATCAATTTTATTTAGTTTTTCATATGACCTTCGTTGCTCAGACGCCTCACTGCGTACCTGGTGCTGGAGTTTGAACACGCATCCTTGCCCATGCCAGGCAAGCGCCGCAACCACCGATCCACCACTCTAGCCCTGAAGTATTATTATTTTTTTGTATGTAGAGTACATTTAAGGGGAATTCTAATAAAGATACCTTCCTATATTTCTTCATTTGGAAATCCTCTGGACCCCTGAACTAATGTATTTGTATCAAATGGTAAAATTGTACTCTTTTGCGGGGAAGTATCTGGGATTGAACCCACAGGTGCCACATCCCCAGCCCTTTGTACTTTTTATTTTGAGACAGGGTCTCACCACATACCTGTTCAACAGATTGTGTGTAATAGATTAAAGTCCCACATTACAGTAAACTTTAAAGTTTTATTTATATCAATGCCTTAATGGGGGAAAAGGGACAGGACGTAAAATAAAAATATCCTACCAAATAAAATTTTAGATGTTTTTCTTTGTAAGTATCTTTGTAAACATCTTTTCGCTTGTTCCACATTATGGTTCTTTGAACCCAAAAGATATTCAGGTCATTTCCATTAATATTTATGGAGAAGTCAATAATTTTTTTCCTTTCTTTTTCCCTCTTGATAGCCTTTGCTCTTGTTCAGTCTCACCACCACTTCACCCTTCCCAAGCAGAGCATCTAAACAAGCTAACCGAGTTGTTTATGCCTTTTCAACATTATTTTTATTTCAAAACTCAAAAAAATGCAGAGTCAGTGGGTGACAAATAACTCAACCTTGTTCATCTCCGTGACTTTATTTTCCCCTCATGTAACAGAGGGTTCGCTGGGAATGGAACTGGAGGTTCACGTTCATCCTCCTTGTAAGCTTTTGAAACTGTATTTTACAGTGTTACTTCAGTCATTGCCGTTGAAAAGGCTGCACTTGATTTATTACTTCTTCATGGATTTTTTTCTTTCTCTGTTTTTCTTCTACGGTTTTATTCTTTGTCTTTGGTGCTCTGCTCTTTCACTAAACTGCATTTGGATGTGAGACTCTTATTACACTTCTTGAGTGGAGGATTTATATCTTCCACCAATTCCAGAAAATTCTTCATTATGTTAACCTTGCCATTTATGCACTCTTCCTATTCTCTTTTTCTGGCACTTCTATTGGATGTATATTGCACCTTCTCATACTGTATTTCTATTCCTTCTTGTATCATTTTTCTCTCTTTGCCTCTTTCTACTATCTTCCAATTTATTGATTCTCTCTTGAGCTATGTCTTAAGTTTTTGCTTATCCCTCCTATGGAGAATTTTAATTTTGATGACCATATTTTTTCATTCCTTGAAATATTCTTTGGGTCTCTTTTAGGATCTCTTTAGCGCATTCTGTTTTGTGTTTCGTTTTTTTCCTTTCTTAAGCATAACACTTTATGTCTTCATCTAAGCATACATTTTTCTGTTATCTTTTTGGTTACTGCCCTATCAATGTTTGGGGGCTTATACCTCCTGTTTGTTTTGTCTGATAATTTTTTCTGATGGTCGATTGCTTTTTATGTATTTTGAGTATTTTCAATATGATTTGTTTAATGTATTTTTTCTGTGAATCTTCTTTGCAATGATTATTGTTAGGAGTGTTTATTTGTTTTTTGTTTTTTGCTTTTCTTCCTTTCTAGGGCCACTCTATTGCTTTCTTGACTTAGAAATTTCTGTACTAGCCAATGATGCAAATGTAAGCCCCCAACTCACTGGAATAACTTTTTATCTTACTATAACAGTGTATAGATTTTTTCCCCCAGCCTTTTGGTTCATGGTTTAGGACCAGATTTTAAGTAAGGCATCTTATTTCCAGTGTCACAGCCCTCAAGAACCACAGCTTTGCTTCCTGTCTCCAAGTGGACCACAACGCCTCCAGGATGGAGAGACAAACAGCTCTCCTCCGGTGTGGCCACTATCTTGCTCACTTGCCAATCCTGTGAACTCATCTCTGCATTTAAAAAAATACATAGTACATTCACTTTTCTCAGTGTTTCTTATTTGGGAGATTTTGAGTTATCTTAATCTGTCTTCCTCCCTAAATCCTCTGCAGAATTCTTGATTCGATCCTCATGCAGATAAAGCCAGGGTGGGCCTCTGCCCCAGGAGACTCATGGGCAAGCAGAAGTTCCCTGTGGCAAGGAGAGAGGTCCCCAAGTTAAATAAAAGGAACAGTGAGAGGGTGTCACCAATTCCTCCTCCTTTGATCTCATCTGATAAATCCTAACACAACCTTATTACTTCCATACATTGTCTGAAGTCTTTATTTTACATTTTTTGTCACTTTTAGACACAACCTGTTTCTTCCACTGTGTATCCTGCTTCTTATCGTCCACCTTGCACTTATGCATGCTGAACCCTCTTTCTGGAATGCCTCTCAGCTGCTCATCTTACTTGTTATCAAGGCCCAATTCATATACTTCCTCATCTGTATAAGTTTTTTTTTTTTTAATTTCTGCCCTGGACTCTCCACACAGTCTCACCCATATCTACACAAGCCCCCATGTACCTATAAAGCTCTACTTCACCTGAATGAACATATCATTCTCTCAAGCCAACTATTCTGTCTTCATTGAACTAGAGTAATTAGAATAGACTAGCACAGAAAATATCAGAGTACAGCATAGATTTTTAGGGTAAATGTTGTTTTGTGAAATGTTCAGTTAAATGTGTGCATACCAGACTCAGAATGTAAAGTACATTTTTATGGGGACAGGCAGCAATTTTTTAAGTTGAAAAAATACAATATTAACATATAATTATTTGGGTAAAATACCTGTGAGTAATGCATCTTGATACACACACACACACACACCACACACACACACTGTTACCATGTTTAGGACACTCCTTTACATCCTTTTTTTAAATGAATGAAAGAAACATTAATATAGCAGCATATAAAGAATGTCTTTGTATGAGCCGGTGTGCTTCCAAAGGTCATCTTGTCATTCTGTACTAATAATGGATTTTGTTCTGTCCTTTGCACTTGGCAGATGAATTCTCTACGATGTGCTAAGTACAAGACACACTGGTAGGCAGCCTCCTGCCTTGGGGCATCTAAGGATACTTCATTGCTCTTTGATATGGTCACCTGCCCCAAACCCCCAACCCAGCAATACATGGAAGGTCAGGTTGACTCCTGGTGGTCAGACACAATCTCTGAGACTAAACTCTCATTAGCTAAAAGTCTCTGTTTCAATAGTATGTGTCACTGTAGTCACGGGCCATTACCTTCTTAATAATTTTAATAAACTCTTTTCAAAAATAAGACTCTCCAGTTTTTCAAAATGCAAGAGCTCTCATCAGGTTTGACTCTGTAGTTGGAATGGATAAGAAAAGATGAAGACAAAGCCACTCTTCAGACTGATCTGGATTTGAATTCTGATTCCATCTCTTCAGGGTCGGGTGACCTTGAACACCAATCAGCCTCCCTATTTCCTCATTTGCAGAATGGGAGGAACAATACCTGGTTCACAGGATAGTTTGGGGATCAGAGGTAACATGTGTGGAGTGCCCAGTGTCCTCCGGAGCACCTGTGAGGTGCTCCGTCCTCACCACCACCATCCTCAGGGAGCTGGGGTCAGCCACCCCAGGCTTCTGGTATATTTCCTTCATAGTCAGCCTGGTGCTTCCTGTCTTTGTGTTCACTCAAACAGTATGGAGCTCGAGCAGGGCAGTTGGCTGTCTGCCATTGCATTCATCAATGCTGTCAGCCACTTGTCCTGAACTTGGCCATTTCACCAGCAGAGGCACAGCCAATGCTGCTAGCAGGCTCAGTTGGGGCCCTCCAGGTGCTTGTGCTTCAGATGTGACAAAGAAACAAAAGAACACAGCACACCCATCTCACTGTATTTCCAGCAGTGTTTGAGGCTCACCCTGGTGTAAACAGTGAGGACCAAGGCAGGGAAACGAGGATTTGAAGTGAGTGCACCTTTGATAGTTTTCACAGGCATTTAATGAGATCTCACAAGTTCTTGAGGGTAGGGGTCTCGCAGACAAGTAGGAATAGCACATTGCTAGGCCACACTGGGAGGTCCAGTGATCCAACAAGCGAAATTAAGTAAAACATCTTCAGAAAATTTCAAAATTTTAAAATTTTTCTCTGGTTGCCTCTGTTGTCCATCCTCCTTCTTATAGCTTGGTCAGTGCACAAGAAATGTGGGTTTTCATCACAGGGCTTTCCACCAATCAGTACTTCTGGCAAAATCACTTATACATGATCCAACATTGTTTTCATATCTATAAAATCATAGCAGTCAGGCAGCCAGTCTTATCTCTAATGTATGAAACAAATAAAAGTATTAATTCTTGCATCACTGAGTTTATAAGTCATGGCTTACTGAATCTACCTTGATCTAATCTTCCATTATCCCTGCATGGAGCTGCAGGGGAGCTAAATTGGGGATTAGAACAGGGATTTCATCTGGATCTATAGTCTGAGCATAAAATTTTAATGGAAAGAAGAAATTCTCACTCCCCTGACAAAGAAAGAGTAATTTATTCTTTTGACTTTGAAACTTGGAAAAAGGAAAAGATCTACATGATTTCAAAAGACTGCACCTAGCTTTCAATCTTTTTCATCTCATTCTCCAGCAGACTGACAGAAAGCGGTAGGGGAGGGAGAAGGCAGTGCTCATCTTCCTCTGAAATCCTGGAATTTAAAGCACTTTTATGAAGAAATGTGCTACAGAAATGGAGCTTTCATTATTGAGATTCTTTGGGCCTGGATAACTCTTGCTTGCAAAATACTTAATGGACAAGACACAGGAAGGGTCATTTAGATACTGCCTCTGTGCTGAGTTTGGAGCACAGGTGGGGGCTGGCAATTGTGGTAATAATTCACAAAGGTGCTATGTCATGCTGGATTGGAGGTTTAAAAATAACACAGTATCTTCCTGCTGGTTTGCTAACATGAAAGAAACAATGAAGGGAATTTCTGTTTCAAAATAAGACTAACAGCAAACTAGAAGTAACACAGTCTCTATTCTGGGGATGCAAGGTCTTTGAAGAATCCAGAATGCCAAACTCTATTGCAACACAGCATGAAGCTGTAATGAAATATGTCATGCCTTAAGACCCAACCTGTATGAACACCAGCATGGCCAGCTGGCAGCAGCACTGAAAGGCTGAGCAATTAGCTAATGATAGCATTACTGCACGCAAATGTGGTTCCATTGGGCAGTAATGCCTGTTAACATACTGCTGGCCCTGGTCCTGGTCTCAGGTGTGAGCCCCTCCTGACTGCTGGCATCAAGACCTCTCAGTTTACCTGATATTAAACTGGACATTGTGCTGGAAGAGTGAGACTGGTGGCCCACTATCAACAAACTACACAGGGCAAGTGGTTCTACTAGTTCTGATGAATTTCATTGTGACTCTAAGACCTTTCGCAAGTGAAATGTACACCCCAGGTTCCCCTTAGATCTATCTGACAAGAGGTAGTAGACCTAGGTTGGGATACACTCTATTTGAAGTTATAAAAGTTGGGGGTTTTGGGGGGGCTGGAGATGTAGCTGATTGGTAGAGTGCTTGCCTCGCATGCACAAGGCCCTGGTTTCCATCCCCAGCACTAAAATGATAAAGCACATCAAAGAGCCGTTTCTCACCACTGGACTATATAGAGATTGGACATGCCACTATGGTCTTGCCTTTCATCCCTCAGATGCCTGTCTAGATACCAGCAAATACCAGACTTCTAGATACCAGCAAAGATCAGATGGTTTTATCTGGAACCCTTTCTGATATTTAAGAAATTTGTGAATTGGGAAATTCTGCTGTACTGAAGAACAGAATTGCTGTCTCTAAGTTTGGATCTTTATATAATGGATTGTCATAAAATTGATTATAATTAATCATGTCCATGCAGTATAACCATTCATTAACCTCAGCCATGGCATATTTCCTATAATATTTCATCATGCCCAGGTTATCAGGTTGGTGATTTTTCTGTACCACTGCAGGTGCCAGTCTTCCTATACTAAGCAAATGTTACATGTCGTTGACCAAGGCTGTGTAAAGAGCAGAAACACCACCTCCCCATGCTGTGGACCCAAGTCAGTTTCCCAGGACAATCAACTAATCTTTCTGGCCAAAACCTTCTTGAAATAGAGGCTACTATTGCTTCAACAAGCCTAATAAGGGAAATATAAAGAGAATGAAAATAGTTGCTAGATTTAGCTCACTGTGATAGCATCAAAGTCGTGTTGTCCAGAAAGGAGACTAATAAATAGTGCTGCTCAGATGGGGAATATTTATATCACACTTGACAAAGTACTGGCTTATTTTCAAGTTATAAATAAATAAATAACTTTTAAAATAGCTATTTCTTAGTGAGGCAGCTTAGCCAGGTACCTCCCTTATTTAATCAATAAAGACATGCACCAGAAACTCACCCTAATCCAGAAACAAAGGATTGCTAATGATAATGGTTGGAAGGTTTCATTTAATGACTGGATAAGGTGGTCTTTTAGATGAGCTCAAAAACTCAATTTTTTTCTTTGCACTGTTCAACTTGAAGTTTCTTTTCCTTATATGAATATCTTTGGACTCATGTAGATGAGAAATGTTTCTTTTGTGAGTCCTAAATGAATCTTTTCAGTGATTTAATGAAACTTAATGAAGCATTGTAGTCCGATTGAACCATATAGCAAATAAATCATGTGAAAAGTATCCAAGTGTAATAAAAAAAATCAAAGGACTTTTTGCCTCAATGTAATATAGAGTTCAATTCACCCATGAGGAAGGCCATAATTTTTTATATCCAGTGACATTATGAGATTATCAAACTTTCCTCTTTTTGAGAATATAAAACTGGTCAAGGTTATTCCCCAAGATATTTTTGCTGTAGGTCTTTCTGATTATATGCTGCTTTTCCCCATTTAGGGGGACATTGTTTTTAACACAATAAGAGATCATTTGAAAGTGCATCATCATGTTCTACAGTGGCAGAAAATGCCAGTAAAGATGCATTCCGTAATAATGACATAGGGCTGGAGTGTGCTCAGCAGTAGACCCTTTGCCTTTCATGTGCAAGGTCCTGGGTTCTAAGTCCAGCTCCGGGAAAGAAGTCAATAAAAGTAAAAAACCATGGCATGGTACTGAATCTTGAAGGCTCCTTTCTTATGACACTATGATATAACATTGCTGTGTTTTCGCAGAGCATTTGCATTTTGACATTCCTAAAAGTCATCAGACTAATTTTAGGCAGCAGCAGTTTGTTCTGTAACACAGTAATGATTTTAATCAGCACAAGTTTTGATTCCCATAAGTCAATAATAAGACTTATGTTTTATTAGGTTTATATATATATATATATACATACACACACACACACACACACACACACATATATGATTTCTTAAAAGAGAGTATTCCATTTAGTGATGTTTCCTGATGTCTTTGGAAATTTCCACTCGATTCCTAAGTTGTAATCACCCAGGTCAATGGGAGGTGGGTTGGAATATTCTAGAAGGCTTTCCCAAGGTAATTCAGCCCTAGGGAAGGCAAACATTTAAGGAGAAAGACTAACTGTTTTAGTCAGGGTTGTTTTGTTTTGTTTTTTCCTGCTGTAGCCAAAAAAACCTGACAAGAACAATTACAGGAGGAAAAGTTTATTTGGGGTTCACGGTTTTACAGGGCTCAGTCTACAGAAGGCCAGTTCCATTTCTTGGGGCTAGAGGTAAGGCTCATTATGATGGAAGGGTGTGATGGAGGAAAGCTGCTGGGGGCGTGGCACCAGGAAGTGGAGAGAGAGGACTTTGCTCAACAAGGACAAAGGCACACCCCCAGGGACCCACCACCTCCAGCCACACCCTGCCTGCCTACTGTTACCATCGGGTTAATCCCTATCAGGAGACCAAGGCTAAGGTTCTCATCACCCCATCATTTCACCTCGCTTTCTTGCACTAACACATGAGCATTTGGGGGACGCCTCATATCTAAACCATAACACTAGCCTGTGAAGGCCACAGAGAAAGAATGTGTAGAGGAGCAGGAGAGCTGGTGGGAGGTGGGGTGATTCCTGTGGAAAGAACAGAGTGATCAGATACAGTATCTCATGTGCTGAAGCTCCAGGGAGAAAAGTACTGAAGAATGGCCACCAGATTTGCCATTTGCAAGATTCCTGGGGTCTCGAGAGCGTCTGTTTTTAGTGGTGAAAGAGGAGCTAGATTGCAGTGGTTGAAGAAAGAATAGAGATGGAAGGAAGTCATAGGCAGACCTTTTGTTGGAGAACTGAATATGAGAAGGGGTGGTAAGAAAACAGCAGCTGGAGGTGGATGCGTGGCCAAGAAGGCACTAGAAGCAGATGGGTTTAAGGATGTCCACACCTAAGAAAAAGACATGAGAGAGTGGGAGACGGAAGACAGGGCCTGTGGGGAGCTGGCGGGTGAGACAGGGTCCCCAAGGAGGCAGGAAAAGATCCATTCCCATGCACTGAACGTCCACTTTGTGAATATAGTAGCAAGCACAGATGGAGGGGTAAGTTGATACCCATAAAATTGAAAACACCAACAAAATAGAATGTAACCCAGAAACAAAGGAGTGAAGGTTGTATCTCACATCTCTTGGTAGCTGTTGTAGTTAAAAAAAAGAAAAATGAAATAAATAAAGAATGCCTATGAGAGCTGCTCTTTGTTCAATTAAAATGAAGATTAACTCTGTAGCTGAATTTAATTGAAGTTTCCCCTCCACTGTTCAGATAATGGATAGTGGATTTGTACTTGGGACTATTAAATTTGGCAGAGAAATAGGCTCCGCTGTAATGAGCAACGCCAGCTGCAAACAGGACGGATTATCTCAAGTGCTTCTAGTTTAAAAGCAGAAGTCTGAAACAGTCTAACAGGTCTGGGTCCACCTTCACTCCCATACCATAGGATCCCGTGTGGCATCTAACCTACTGGTGCCTTGAACTTCTTTGAGACCCTTTCTGTTTCATTCTCTTGGTCTTGAGTTTTTCCTAAATGTTTTGGGTGAAAATCAGCATATTTTATTTTGCTTATGGCAACTCATTCTACTAACTAAATGAAATAAAAGGGTAACAGCCTTGTCAATTTCTACAGGCACCCTTCTTCCACAGAGCAGCCAGGGTTTTATATGTTCTTATATGTTATTAGTTCTTACTAGAAACCTCATCAGGAAGTCATGGGGTGACATCTGTTTTTACCTTGGGACAATCTGAAGTAGGCGTCATGGGGCACAGTCTTCTTCCAGAGTTGGGTGATCCAAGCATGCAGTCAACATGATCGGAGTACGTGTGGCTTCAAGACTATTCATACCTCTGGGTCCCCGACTGCCCCTCCTGTTGGGAGAGTCATTTGAGGTGCAAGGTCGGTACTCAGAACCGGGTGTCCTCAGGCTCACTCGCTAGATGTGTCTCCAAAGTTGAGTCAAAGCTGACATAAATAAGATACAAAGAGAAAAATACGACAGACAGCAAAGTATTTCGAGCTCTGATTTTCTTTGATTCAGACTAAAGCAGGGTGCTGGCTGCTGGGAGCTGATAGTTCTGCATGAAATGCTTGAGTGGCTTGTTGCAGCCCTCTGCCATGAAGGACACCATCACCATGGGGATAGGCAGCAGAACCCTCAGCGTCCTTCTGTGCTCTAGTGAAGAGGAGAAGTCCTAAGTGCAGTCGTTCAGTTCTATAATTCCATGCTAACTATGCAGACCACACATTAGTGTAAATTTGCACTGTTGATGGTATTCAAGGCATTGATTATGCATAAACAAGTTCTTATAATCCAAAGCACTGTAGCTTTAAGACTTGAGAAGTCTAATGGTTGGTTTTCTTGTTACTGTTGTTTTAACTTAGTTATTTTTGTAACTATATCACCATTAAATTAGAAGTTTTCCTCTAAATTGCCTATTAAGAATAATGTTAAGCTTTTGGGTTTTTAAGAAAGAAGGGCAATTACTTTATAATTTTTTTCCTGTTTTCTCTAATACAACTTTCTAGTTACACTTAGAAGCTTCCAAGAAACTGAATTGAAAGCTCTAAGTAATATTAGTGGGAGTTGCACCATCCCAGGAAAATGATGTGGAACTTAGTTTTATCTCTTAAACTTTATAAAAGATAAAATTTTAATCTTATCTAATTCCAATAATAATAATGTTCCAAGAAATTCTAATAACAATGACAAGCAATTACCGAGTACTTTGTGCCATCATCTTTCAGTTGAAGAGGTAGTTTGTTTTTATTCATCCCCAGTTTTCCTAGAAAGTAACTAGAGCTTAGAGAGGATACTTAAATTGAAAATCCAGTCTCGGCTCTTCAGCTCCCAAAGCCCATGCCCTTTACTGCTACATCCAACTGTTGTAATAACTAAAAGACATCAAAATAGCATCTTAAATAGGTTGATGATACTTTAAAAAATACATCAAATAATCTCATATCAACTCCATGACATTGCCAGGTTTTTAAAATATCTTTGGGGGACAGTGTAATTTGGATCTTTCTGGATGACTGATACCTGACCTGTGTGGGTAGTACAATTTTGGAGGTCCACTAGTAAGTCAGAATTTAAAAGTGATTCTCAAATGAGTTCCTCATGGTTCTCAAATGACTCCCCATCTGTCTCTGCCTGGACTTTCAGGTGCCTGTGACCTGCCTGCATGGCCATCTTTCCTCTTGTAGATACAGAGGCCCTGGTGTGAAGACTCTGAAATGAATTGTAGCCAGTACACACTGAGACTGCCTGCAAATTGAGATGGGAGTTAGTGGCTTCCCTCTGCCTTCTTTTTTAGAGTCTGTGTTAAGAGAAGGGGTGGGGGGAGAGCAGAACCCCCAAAGTAGCAAACAAGAATGACAAACAGGGACCTTGCTTTTTTTCCTGTGGAAATACTGAAATGACAGCGGAGTTCTTCAGAACAGGAGAACGTTCCTCTGGGAAGTTTGGAACAGCACTGCTCTTTAATTCAGGGGGAGAAAACAAAATATGTACTACCGAGAACTGTATCCGGCTGCTCACACAGCACGGCAAGAAATTTGCCACCCAAATCCTGTGTGAATGGCATGATCTGGAGAGCGGATTCCTTCTGCAACTCCATTGGGAAAAAATAAAATTTTGGATTATTTAAATAGATTTTTTTAAAATAAGGTAGAATGTCTTTAATAGTTGTGTGTGTGTGTATGTGTGTTTAAGAGAGAGAAAGAGAGAAATTTTTAAAAAATTTTTCCAGCTTGTTTTTGTTCTCTGACACTTAGTTGTGTATGTGGTGCTGGGGTTACAACCCAGGTCCTCGCACATGCTTTCCTGCTGAGCCACAGCTCCAGCCCTTAAACAGGTTTTTGAGAATGGCTATATAAATGAGACATTTTTATTTTATTTATTTATGCTTTTAGATTGAGAATTAATTTTATTTGTTCATCTGGTTTTTGTATTTCTGATACTTATGTATGTGGTGCTGGGGATCGAACCTGGGTCCTTGAGCATGCCAGGCAAGCACTCTACCACTGAACCACCTCTCCAGCCCCAGTCTTTTTTTTTTTTTTTTTTTACTTTTAACAAAAAAAGAGCAAAGTGATTCCTCCTGACTGTTTAATTTAACATTTGTTGGTAAAATATCAACATATTCAAACAGTATAACACAGTGAACCCTGTGACCATCTTAACAGCAGTCTGCTCATGGCCAATTCATTTTACATTCCCTAATCCTCCCTCCAGTATTAATTGAAACAAATATAGTGGTTCCTCCATAACCACAGGATATCTGTTCCAGGACTCCCTGCCGATGCTCAAGTCCACTACATAAAACAACACAGCATTTGCAAAGAACCTTGTGTGCATCCTCTGTATAATTTAAATCACCTCTAGATTACTTATAATACCTAATGTGATGTAAATGCTGTGTAAATAGCTGTTCTACTGTATCATTTAGGGACTAGCAAGAAGAAAAAAGTCAGCGTTCATTCAGTCCAAATGCAACTCATTTTTCCAAATAATTTCAGGTGCAATTGTTTAAATTCCTGGATGCAGGACTCCTGAGTACAGAGGGCTAAATGTACTAAAAACCATATCATTTCATCCCTAAACATTTCAGTATGTATCGCTAAAAAGATAGTTTCTTTTTAAATGAAACTAAAATACTATTACCATACCTAAAACATTAACAATAACCCCCTAACATTATCAAATATCCATTAGGTGTTCAAGCCAATTGTTTCATGTATGTCAGGCTTTCTTTTAATAGTACTTTAATAGGTATCCAGAGGAGATCCACATATTGCAATAGCTTTTTTAAAAACATCAGCAAGGGAGGGCTGGGGTTTAGCTCAGAGGTAGAGCACTTGCCTGGTACAGTCTCCCATACTGCAAAAAAAGAAAGAAAGTAAAAAAAAAAAATCAGCAAGATCATCTTTCAGTTCTCTTTCTGTCCCCCACCCCACCCTGTAACTTATTTACTGGAGAAGCATCTTTTTTTCCCACGATTTCCTTCAGATTGGATTTTGCTGATTGCCACCCTGTGGCATGGTAGAACATTTTCCTTTGGCTCCTGTATTTCCTGAAAATTGGAAATGAGATCTAAAAGCTTGGTCAGATTCAGGTTCCCTCTGTCCCTTCCTTTCTTCATCTTTCCTTTTCACTTCATTTTTTTTAGCCAGTGCGATCTTCTCCCCTCCAGCTCTGCTCTTAAGCCTCCTGACAGTGATAATGTCTGTATCGATTCAAAGGTAATCTCATTAATGTTTAAATGCGAATTTGGTTCTCTGTGTGGCCAAATGAGTCTTGGGGATGTATTCACACATTGAACAAACCCTGATAACAAGTCCAAACAGTGTACTAGGGGTGTGGGGGACGCAGAAAAAAAAAACAAAACACCATGGAAATTCTGACCACAATAAGTGCAGAGAGCCTTGGGACAACTAACAGGTGGCTTACTGGGGAAAACTGGGGAGGTGCTTAAGCCCGAAATTGACCTTTGCACGAAGTCTTCAAAGAATATGATTAGCACAGTATATTTGTGGGAAAAAAAAAAAACAAGGAAAAGATTGTGTGTTGTTTTTTGAGTCTTTGAACCCAAACTCTCTGCAAATGGATTTGTCATGCGTGACCACAACTTACCCTATCAGCTTTGCCTACTAGAGAAAGTGAGACTTGGCAAAATGTATGTATGTGAAAATGTGTAAGCTTAAAACACCACTTTATCAGCTTCCTACCCTGCTTGTAGTGGGAAAAAAAAATAGCTTTTAGGCACGGGAAACTTCAGGAAGTGGGTGGGCATGGTCGCCACCCCTTTCCCATGCATCCTCTTTGAGGTAGGACTGAAAGGACATTGCACTGTGGGTTCTGAACGTGTGCACCACCGAGTTGTTGCAAAGTCTACAGATGTACAGCTGAACTGACTGTTAGCTTTTAGCTGGTCTTATGTTCTTCCACGTAGACACGTTTCCGTTTTTCTAACATAAACAAAGTAAGTGTTGTTCCTACTGTGGTGCAAAGCCACTCAGAAGTACCATTGGAGCCATAGTATTAGTTCCGTCATCATGAATAGTGTCAAACTATATGTACTCAAATAGAATTCCTGTCTTGTATGGTTGGGTGGTTGTTTTGGTTGTGAATGCCTTAATTTTTGGCATAAAAAGGGATTATCATAAAATCACAAAACACACATGCATGTATTTAATGCCACTGAATTGTACACTTAAAAGTGGCTAAATTGATAAATTTAATTATATGTATTTTGTCACAAGGAAAGTATAGAATATTTTTTAACTTACAACAAAATGGGTATAAACATGCATACACGCACACAAAAGATCCTCATGCATGAAGAAACCGGGCACCTCCAGACTGGAGCTTTCATTAATTTGGCAAATGTACCAAGTTATGCCCTGCCCTGTGACTCTCAAGAGCCCAGAGAAACAGAGTTTGCTATGTGTCTGGGGCTTCCTGGTGAGTGGGGGTGGCACTCAGGGTGCCACTGTGAAAGGATCCTTGTACAGCATAGCTGTACACTGTGATGCGGCTTAACAGGGATAAGTGCTATGCAAAGGAAGTATGTGGAGCTTTGTCCTCTCGTGATGGGGGAGGGCTGGACCAGATGTTGGGGCAATTGAGAGAAAGTCTTCCCAGAGGAGGTGATGGCGGGGCTGAGGTTTGAATGAGCAAGTCGAGGTAGAGCTTTTAAGAGATCACTGTGCACTTTTGTCCTCTAGGCCTCCCTTTCCCAGTGGGGGGAACCATGGTCTTCAGCCTTCTACTCAGTGGGCAGTATTTGACACAAGGAACTCTCAGTCACTGTTGGGTAATAAATAAAGAAAGCTTTTTAACATCTGAGTAGTACTCCATTATGTATGTATGCCATATTTCCTTTCTCTATTCATCCATCCATAGACACTTAGGTTGATTCCTTAGCTTGGCTATTATAAATGATGCCTCAGTGAAGATGGGCGTATAGACACTCTTCAACATACTGATTTCAGTTGCTTTGGATATATAGTCAGAATAGAATTACTGAATCATATGGTAGCTCTACTTTTAACTTTTTGAAGAACCTGCATACTGTCTTCCCTATTGGCTATATTAATGTACATTCTTGCTGATAATATATAGGGGCTCATTTTCTATGTTTCCTCATAGAATCTTATGTTTTTGTCTTTTTTATAAGTCAACTGACTTTTATGAGGTAAAATCTCATTGCAGTTTTAATTTCACTTCCCTGAGCATCAGATTCTTCATGTGTTGGTCAGAGAGGAATGCATTAAGATGGGTACCAAGAATCATGGCAGATATGATCAGAAGCTGCATACTAAGATCAGAGATGCTCAGGGAGACTTTCTTACTCATTTAAATACTGGTAGTTCCTCATTCTGTAAAGGGAAAAATTAATAAGAAAATTGTGCAATAATGTTTCTTTTATAATGCTTAAAATTCTGTAATAATGATTCATACGTATATATATATTTTTTCTTTATAGGAAAAGCCATTGACAAAATCTCTGCAGCGAGGAGAAGACCCCCAATTTGATCAAGTAGGTGATATGTTTTTATTATTTCAAAAATACACACAAAAAAGGGTCTGAATGCTTATTATTGTTATATTGAGGAACTTCAAAGACTGTGTGGTTTTAAGAACTGTGCGCTGCAGTGTTGGCACTTGGGTTTTATAGATATTCATTACATGTCTCTTGATTTGAATTAGAACAGAAAAGTGTGGAAATAACACAAAATAGACCCTCAATTGTTTCCTAAATTTTTGTACACCTGCATTAAAGAAACTAAAACGATTGCTTAAAGGAAAGTCCATTTAAAAACTTGAAATTCTTCTGGGTAAATGATACTGCATGATGATCAGGTCTCTTCGTTAGAGCTTATTCACATTTTCACCAAACATTTTTTTAATACCTACTATTGCTAGATATAGTGCTAGGCAACAGTGATGCAAAATCTAGGATAAGTTTTAACCCTTCAAGAATTCACCAGTCTATGAGAGAGAAATTTTCTCAACAACGATTATAAAAGTGGAGACTTTCGATTCTAATAGAGAAAATAATACATAAAATATATTTGAGATAGAATAAATGCAGAGAGTCCTTTGAAAATAGGACAAGACTAGTAAAATGATACTCAACTCTCAAGAACATAAAATAAATGTAAGAAATGAGGATCTGAGAAATCCTGATTCTGTAACTTCAGGAAGGCTGAGGTTCACTTAAAACTGATCGATGTCAGAACATCAGAGGAAGTTGGAGATGTGTTTATGGTGTTTCCTAAACTTCTGCAGTAGATGACCAACAGGACAGCATGTCTTCTTCGAGAACCTTAGTTGGAGCCATGTCAGAGCAGAAACCACCATGCTCTACAGGGGTGGTTTCTTTACGGTCTAATGAAGGGCTTTCTGTAGGGCTTTCTGCCTTCACTGTGATATCCAGAGGCGATAACTCAGGCTGTGCATGTTCGGATTTGTGTGATCCTAAAACATCACACTATAGATACAGAATCCTTCATCTTCTGCGTTGTGAGCTGTTGGTGAGGAAGAGGTCACACGCTCACATCCGGCACCAGTCTCCCTGGCTGTGTGGCTCTGAACGCAACGGGTTGCGTTCTAAAGTGCTGATGAGGTGGCAACTGGACCTCATCTCTTGGTGTCAGGGAACAGTCTTCCCTAGTGGTGTTGTCAGTTATTCTTGTCACCTGGTGGGTGAGGGATAGTCAGAGACCCTTGGTGAATATGCACATGGTGTTTAGTGTCGCCATGTTGGAAGTGGGGCAGGTTGCGACTCTTTCTCTTCTTAAGGGAAATAGTTCTTATAAATGTTAACATTGCCCTTAATAGTTCTACCAAATAATTTGGCTTAAGCACATTTTCTCATTTTTTATTCAGCTTTCTATTTCACCATTTTAATACTATGGAAAAGAAAGATCCTTTATGATTAAATAGGCCTGGGCTTAAATCCCAACTGTAACAATCAGCGAGGTTACACTTAACCTTGCAGCTGAGTGCTGTCCATAGACCTGCTGTGTCAACATCACCTGGGTGTTGTTATAAATGCAGGTTCTTGACTTTACCAGAGAGCTACCAAATTTGCATCTTAACAAGTCCCCCAGGTGGCCCATGAGTACATTAAAGCTGGAGGAGGCCTGCTCTGGAGCAGAGCTCTATGTATAAAAATGTGAACCAGTAGTAGGAGGTCACTGAGAACTTTCCCCAAAACACAGAGCATCTCCCTCTGATCTTTAAATCACAGATAAACACATGAACCATAAGATACTATAAAAATCTGTCTCTTGGCTGAAGTAGGTCCACCTGTGGATTTAATGAATAAAAAGTCAGCAAAGTACTTTTTCAACATGCCTGCTATGGTTAGTGTTGGCCCCCCAAACTCAGGTGTTGCTAATGCGACAGCACGGAAATGTGTGGCCTCTGAGAGGTGATTAGGGCTGCTCCTGGTGAAAGGAATAGGTGCCGTTATAAAAGCATTTGACCCAGGGAGCTCGCCCCCTTTCACCTCGCCGTGAGGCCATGGCATTGGAGGAGCCGTCTCGAAGCAGACCCCAGCGATGCACCTGCTGCTGTTCCCTCTACTTTGGGCTTCCAGCCTCCAGAACTGTGAGAAAGAAATTTCTGTGCTTTATCTAGGCCTGGGCATTTTGTTGCAGCAGCACAAAATGAACTGACACAGAGCCCGTCTGCTGTTTCAGGCAGCAGATCGTGAGACCCACAGGTGCACTGGCAAAGCCGCAAATGTATCAGGGTCTCTTAGTCTCGGGGAGAAAAAATTGACAGGATATCATTTCTCTTGTTCTGAGTAGGCTCTTAGTCTGGATTCCCAAAGAGATCCGTGCATAGGAAACGAGCGTGCTGGAAATGCTCGAGTTGTGTAGATTCTGTTGACCATAGACTAGGTCGGACTGGTGATAACAGGTGACATTTAGTACTTTCCAGAGGAAGGCCCTCTGCAGAGTACGTCCTTCAAACAGTGTACAGCTGGTCCCTGTCGCGAGGCTATGTGTGTCTTCCTTGGCAATGTCCCTGGTGTGTTCATAGAGACCTGGGCTTTCCACCTGACTGCCTAATCCTGTGTGGCCCTGTTCGCTCCTCCATGTAACCGGTCTGTACTTTACTTTCCTCTTACTAAAAACAGAAGCCAAGAACAAAAGTCGCTGTTCGTATGATCTCATCTGGTATCAGTCAGTCCTTCCAACAACTCCAGTGAAGGGCAATGAGTTTCAGAAAAGTTGCCCAACAGTATGTGACTAAAGCTTGATACAGTCAAGACTGGAATTTATAGGTTCTGACTATAGCATCTGTGCTTTTTATCCTATACCCTGTTTCTTTCTAAAAGTACGGTGATAAGTATTTAAAGGGGAGTTTTCAATAGTCAAAGGACCTACGATCATGCATCAGTTATTAGATTTGGCTGCCAAACACAAAGTAAGTGACTTAAGCAGGATAAAAGTGTATTTCTCCCATGTTCAAGAAGTATAGAGGAGAACAGTCTGGGATTTACATAATTTTTTTTCTTTTCTGTGTATTGCTTACATAACCTAGGTTCATATGGCTGCTAGAACTTGGGCATTACATCTGTATTCCAGGCAGGAAGGAAAAATGGAAAAATTATTCTATAAAAAACAAATTAATACTTCCCAAAGTTGCACATAACATTGTTGCTTACATACATTGTGGTCAGATATTAATTACATGGTCACAATTAGCTGTCAGAAAGATTGAAAATTTTGACTTTTGGCAATCATGTGTCCATCTGAAAATGGGATATTTCATAACTAAGAAACATAGGAAGAGTGGGGCATATGCAATTCTTCCACGGTGCCTGCTACTGGCATCTGTGTGTGAAGTATTAAACCACCTTGCAGAGGTCTGTGTGAAGGAAGCATGGTGCCTGTCCTAGGGAGGGCCCCCAGTCTAGTGGAAGAGAAGAAATCTGTAATCTGATAAACTTAACCCCAACTAGGAGGTAAGCTGACAGGGAAGCCCCTAGAATGGTGTGACCTCCGTGCAGGCAAGCTGGGCCCTGCCCTGGGGAGCCAGCCAGGGCCTCCTGCAGCAGGCAGGAGAGGCTCAACAGTGTGGCCTGTGTCCTCCATATCCTGCTAGTGAGAAAGGCAAACCCTGAATGATAATCAGTCAATGAAGAAAGGAAGATTCCCAGCAGTGTTAAAGATGTATTTTTCCACTGACATTTTAAATAGCAAAGTTAACTGCAAAGGTTTAGTGAGTAAAGTGGATGAAAGATTCTCCTGGTAGTCAAGACTTTAATGTTGCAAGCGTTTATTAACTGTGCATGTCCCCCACACACACAGAGCTCTGTACAGGACAGAGAGGCATAAGAATGTGTTCCTCAGAAACCTGGGTGTCGGGGTTGGGGATTTAGCTCAGCGACAGAGTGCTTGCCTAGCACGCACAACACCCCTAGTTTGGTCCCCAGCCCTGGAAAAACAAACAAACAAACAAACAGAAAAACCTGGGTGTGATCCACATTCCAGAAACTTGCTCTCCAGAAGAGGCTCTGGCCTGGGCCCACGTTCCTAAGAAGTTCTACAGTGGCCCTTTTGGGACTTTGTAGCCAGATGGTAAAAAAATCTTTCTGAAAAACATCAGTTTATCAAGTGCCTAACACAATAGGATTCTGCTGGGTGTTAATGGTTTGTAAGATCACAAATTTCAGAAGGATTTTTTTCTGCAAAGGCCTTGAACAGAAAAATGACATTCTAAGTCATCTTTGGGGACTGGAGGTATATATTTGGGCAGAAGGTGTGATTTGCTGAATCTTCAAAATCAGGTAAAATCATGACTTTCCCAAAGATATGAATTGAACACATGTTAACGAGTTTATTTAACTCATTATTAATGAGGGATGTTACAATGAGTTCAGAAGAAAATCCAAAAAGCAGACATATTTCTAAACCTGGGACACTGAAATCAAAAGCAAAACTGCCTCTTCCACCTGGAGGAGGGAAATCTATGAGCCTTCACTGGGCATGTTTTTCTCATCCGTAGGCCAAGAATTCTTTTGCTTTACTATCAGTTATCATTTTAAAAGTTTTAAAACAGTTCAAAGGTATTGAACGCTCTCTTGACTTAGTGTTAGATAACCCCTGGAGAGGTAAGCTCAAGGTTTCCATTGAAACAATTCCCCCTACAGTCTGAGAGCTTTAGGCAAGAGTTTAGCTTGCAGAGGAAGGGGTCATGGGCTTCCTCCTCCTTACTCCACTATCAAGGTGAGTTAAGTTGGTATTAACCCTGTGGAGACAGTGCACATGCTGAGAGCTACAGAGGCACCTTTACACAGTGAAGGCATGGGGCTGGAGCAGTGGCTTGGTGATAACGCACTTGCCTGGCGTGCATGAGGACGTGGGTGTGAACCCCAGCACCACATATGCAACTAAGAGAACAACAAAAGAAAGCCACATGAAAAACTAAGTAAAATTGATCCTATTTCTTTTTCTCTCATTGTCCCTCTTTCTTTAAAAAAGAAAAACCGAATGAAGGCATTTGGGGAGCTTGGTGTTAATAGATTTAAGATTTAAAAAGCCTCGACTAGAACAAAGGAAGGGAGACTCATAAGGATAGAGGATTATTAGCAAATTATCAGCATTGGTTGAGGAAAAACATAAGGTACCTAAAATATTAAACCATTATTTGGAGCAATTTCCAGTTAATTGAACATTGCACGCCTGAAGCATGCTAGAATCTATGCAGGGTACACAGACAGGAATGAGTTCCTGTCCTTGAGGAGTTCCCAATTCTAGAAGGAAGATACTATCTACACAAAGAATTCTGCAATGGAAAGGTTATACCTGAAGTACACATCACATCCTCTAGGAACTCAGAGAAGGGTGCAGTCCCTGGAAGGGGGACGAGTGTATCTCAGAAAGCAGTCAAGGAGCAGTGACATCTGTTACACAGATGAATAAGGACCAGGTTCTGAGTCTCAAGGACGAGAGGGAGGCTGAAAGAAAAGAGCAGAGTCCTGGGGAGCTGCCCTGGAAAGGAGGGCTGTAGCCCATTGAAATGGGTCATAAGGAGTCTGGATTATATTTTATGGATGAAGAGCTTTCCAAACTGAAGAATTCTATACATGAAGGGAGGAAAATCAGTGTTACACATAATGAATTCTCAGGGATGGTAGAATGTCTCCGAAGAAATAATTGGGGCTCATTCATTTGTGTGCTCACTCAACAAACAGAGTAAAATGATTAGAACACATGAATGGAGAATATCATAGGGCAGCATAAGGAGTTTAGGATTAGGAGCTGGGAGCCACAAAAGCATGGCCAGAAAAACGGTGGTGAAAAATATGAGAGAAGCCAGGAAGATGCAGCTTGCCAGGGCTGGGATGACCCATCATGGCAGCCGGCGATGGAAGAGCTGAAGATGAGCAGTTTAGAGCTCGAAGGAAGCTGGTGTTACTAAAGACTTTGGCTGCAGGGCTGTTCATTGACACGTGGAATGTGTTTTCATAGTTGAGAGGTCAATGTTAAATACTTTAAGAGATTTGCTTTCACACCTAAGTTGCAGTGACTGATTATGATTGGCAGTAGTTAAATTAAAAAGCAGTGTTTTAGAACACAATCCCAGCATTAGTGATGAGCGGCTTTTCTGTGATCTGTGGAGAGTGTCTATGAATGAAAAACAAGGTGAGCTCGCCATTTCACCTTCAAGTAGTTTTCTGCTGTTATTAAATTTTACAGACATCCTTTTTAAAGATAAAAGTTAGAGGAATTTGATTTGAGTCTCTCCAGTGAAATATCAGCTAACCTATGAGTAGGGTGGACCTGGGCGGGTGGTGATCAAGCACAGCTCAAATATCAAGTTGACACTCTTAAATAACCCTTACCTAAGGGGGTGTGTAACCCTTACCTGGTGGCAAATGATTAATAACAGTTATTAGATACGTGTATACTCAGGCATGAAAATTTTGGCTGTCAAATAATCACTGAATCTATTCTTGCACATAACTTCTAGCTACACAATATGTGTTCTTGATTTTCTCTGCCCCTTGGCTTTTAGATCATTGTTTATGTATTGTCTAACGATGTCGTAAACATAGTATGAGTTAACTGCAGGTCGAAGATCCCCTACTCAAAGTGCTTGGACTGAAGAGTTTTGGACTTTGGATTTTTGCATAGTGCATAATGAAATATCTTAGGATATGAAATAAATGTAAACATGAAATTCATTTGTTTTGTATACACCTTCAGCGCATAGCTTGAAACCCCAGCACCCACATACACAACTAAGTGTCAGAGCAACGAAAGCCATGTGAAAAACTCAATAAAAATTGATTCTGTCTCTCTCCCTCTCTCTCTCACTGTCTTTCTCTCTTTAAAAAAAAATTGATTCTAATGCTGTAAATCAATGAAAATTTATTTTAAATGTATAAATGAAAAATATAAACAACTAGTAGTAAAAAAAACTGATATTGGATTTATACATATTAGTTATACAGCTTTCCTTAAATAACCCTCCATAAAAGGAGCCAAGATGTGAAAAATCAAAAATGATTTCTTTCTGATTTGCTGGGAAAATATATTTAATGTATAGATTTTTATTATATTTGTAAGGCTTTGTAATAAATTATTCTTAAGTCTTTGGTACCTTTTATCACTCACAAGTACTATGATAATATTGTGTTATGTGATTGAGTAAAAATAAATTGCATTTGTAATTAATAATCAGTATTTTGTGGCATTAAACAGTAGGTACTCTGACCTACAAAGTTGCCTGGCCACATGAACTTATTTGAGAAATTAAGCCCTCAGTAGAGTTACTTTAAAACTGTTCACTAAATGCACCACTCTTGACAAGTCACCTTATTACTGTAAAATATGGAATGACTCCATTAATTAATTATTCAAATATTTATGTGTGAAGTTTCCTTCTTTGCATTCAGCAAGTATAATAAAACGCTTATGAAAAATCAATCTTTGCTACAGCATAATGGATAGTCTCTTTTAGCTTGTTTATACGTTAAAAGCCAAAGTCAGCATCAGAACATTTACAAAGTACATTTAGCATTCCCTTCTGTCCCCCCAAAGAAAACAGCGGTGTGAAATAGTTCTGTGATTCCGTGCACTTCATCTCCTCCTGCTGCGCAGGACGCAGCTCATCGATGGTGGGAGAGTATGATCATTGAAATGCAACAAGAGCATCTTTGTAGTTGGCCTGCCCTCTTTCAGCAGCAGCACAGAGCTAGAATTCATCTCTCCATTGGCTCTGCTTCCCGTAAATGAAGGAGTTGAGTAACCAAGAATCAGGCTAGACTTTCCTCCCTTCCTGAGCTTTGAGGGCCAGGTCTTTGCAAATTCCACCCTTCCTTCCTGAAAGCCTGCCTCCAAAGGGCAGTAACAGACAGATGGAAAAAACACACACATCCACCCAGTGCTGACCTTTCATCTCTCCTGAGATGGGCTCAGTGCGTTTGCCATGGAGAATGTGCCCTGGGGAACTAATAACCAAGAAGGGCTTCACGGTGACTTTTAAACAGATAGAAAAGCATTTTGTTTTAAGTGATCATTGTTGAGGTTTGGAGAACTCTGTGGATGTTCTGCACAGAGAATGAGGTTCTCTAAGTGAAGTAGCTGATTCTACCTGGAGATGTTTAGGAATCAGACACAAGTCTGTCTGTTTTATGTCTATAGCAAAAAATAGTACTCATAGTGTTCATTTAAAAAATGTTTATTTTAAAATAGTGGAAGATTTACAAAATTTTGCAGAGATAATGGCAGTTGCTTTATTGTTAGCATCTTATATTTCTCCTGTGAAACATTTGTCACAAATAAGAAATCAGCCTCAGTACATTATTGTTACCTAAGCTCTATATTTTGTATTTCATTTGTTTTCCCCTAATATCTTTTTTCTGTTCCAGGATTCAATCTAAAATGGCATGTTGCATATCGTCATCATGTC
This sequence comes from Aplodontia rufa, assembly GCA_004027875.1. Classification (NCBI taxonomy): domain Eukaryota; kingdom Metazoa; phylum Chordata; class Mammalia; order Rodentia; family Aplodontiidae; genus Aplodontia; species Aplodontia rufa. The sequence continues at coordinate 24,942 of PVKS010002619.1, read as the reverse complement.
TCATGAGTCTCCTCCACTGAAAGTCTATTTTTCCTTACAATAGATTTTATTGATTCTATTACATGTGGAATAAATAAAGCTTTTGGAGGAGTGTTACTAGAGATTTAACCAGAGGGGCTTTGCCGCAGAGATACAACCCCAGCACTTTTTACTTTTTTATTTTGAGACAGGGTCTTGCTGAGCTGCTGAGGCTAGCCTTGAACTTGAAGTCCTCCTACCTCAGCCTCCCAGTTGCTGGGATTACAAGCATGTGCCACCACAGCTCACAAAAACTATTGAAAACTCATAGATAAGGATTCTGCATTCAGATCCCTTTTTCCTCTGTGGGAGGAACTTCCTTCACCTCTCAATTCAAAACATTTTATTTTTTTATTTTGTAGTGCTGAGGATCAAACCCAGGGCCACATGCATACTGGGCAGGCGTTTTACCGCTGAGCTACATTCCCCAGCCTTGATTTTAAACATTTAGCGGATGGTACCTTGGAGTAGAATCCCACGGAAGTGCTGGAGTATCTTCAGAACTAGCCTTTTCACATACCGCCATATGCTTTCTTCCAAAATATCGCTTCTGTTATATCCACAGCAGAAAAAAATATATTGTGGCTATGGATAGAACAGCCCTGGGATATAAGGGGAAAGGGGGCTTTTGAAAATGATTAGATTGTTTCAAAAAGGTTAATGGTGACTAGGTTCACAGGTCAGGCTGAAAGTCGTTGCCTATTTGTTTCTAACCCATAACTAAAGACCATGTAGTTTCGTATATGTATACACAACCATTGTTACAGGAGAAAATATACAATAGACTATCAAGAAATAGAATCTGAGGAAGAGGCCATAATTATGTTGTTCATTCTTTAGGGCTTCTTTTAAAGGTGGCAGTGGAAAATCCTATTAACACAAAGCACTTTAGCTCTTTCACTGGTTTCCTGCTTTATAGAAGGAAGTAAGCCCGGCCTGCTTAGCTGCAGAAGTAGGTGAACTAAGGGTTTCCATTTCTTCTGGCACCTCCCAGCTCAGCCAGAGCTCCCCGCATGCCTGGATCCCTTGTAGTAACCTCATTAAAATCCAGCACATGTGTGTTTATTCTCCCACACATCACTGCTAGATTAAACCTCCCAACCCTTTTTTATGGGTTTATTTCCCTATTCAAAAGCCTGTAGGGGCTTCCTGTTTCCTAGAGGGGAAAAAAAAAAAAACTTTTTCAACTCTTTCTACACTGGCATATCAGACTCCCTACACCTTTCTTATATTAATCAGTATAACCAGCAGCAAATAATTATTTTGTACCTTCAGTTCCATAGGCTTTCCACCTTGGGTCTTTCTTAACGTCCTCTCAAATTTCTACCTGTTCTTAAAAAGACTCCTGTAGAATCCTACCTTCATTCTTCAGCTGCCACCTCTTCTCTCCCTTTGGTCTCTCTCCTGAGACCTCTGGTTTCAATGTGCTGTACATATGTTGGTGAATTTCCTTCTGGTATCCTGTGTTGTGTGTATGTACTTGTTTATATTCCACATAGGGATCATACCATGATCATATGTAGTTTCCACTTAATATTGTGAACATTTTCATGTCATTGTACATATTTTGAAATGCAACTTTTAATGGTTTCATAAATAGTCTACAACAAATTCCACATTGTATTAAGGCATTAACATAAAGTTGGACACTTAGGTTGGGATTTTTGTTGTTGTTTTGTTTATTTGTTTTTGGGGTGTTTTTGTTTTTATTTTTTATTTTTTTGCTGGAAACATTGGTATCCTGACCGTTCTTGCTCATATCTAATTAAATACTTGATGTTAAATCTAAGAGTGCCCTTCTTGACAATGATTTTTTTAAGATAGAAGGACAGTGAGAGAGATAGAGAAAATCAACTTTTATTGAGTTTTTCACATGGCTTTCATTGCTCTGACTCTTAGTTGTGTACGTGGGTGCTGGGGTTTGAACCCGTGTACTCGCGCATGTGGGGCAAGCGCCGTAACCACCGAGCCACCGCTCCAGCCTCTTGACAATGCTTTTTATTGAATTCTTGATATGTATTTCCAAAGTACCTTCCAGATATATTATGCCAATTTTTCCCCCACGGGCAGTGTATGAACATGTTAATTTTATCGTTGCTCATCAGCACTGAGAATTATAATTTGCTCATGCTGTTTGTTAATTAAATACTAAAAATCAATCTCATTGTGCTTTTCCATGTTCTAGATACAAGGTCTCTATCAGATAGGTGTTTTGTAAATATTTTCTCCCAGTCTCTAGCTTATCTTTTATCACTTTCTTGACGGTGTCTTCTAAAAGCAGAAGTTTTTAATTATGTCGTTAAATGTATCAAGTTTTGTCCTGGACTTTGCTTTTGGAGTCATACCTATGACATCCCTGCCTAATCCAAAATCACAAAGATTTCCTGTTTTCTTCAGAAGTTTTATAGTTTTGCATTTGATTCATTTTCAATTAACTTTTACATATGGTGTGAGATCTGGATTGAGGTTCTTTTTTTGTATGGCAATCAGCAAAAGATCAGGAATCTTTCAGATAAGGAAATTAGAAGACAAGTCTATCAAAAGCACCTTTTTTAAAGAAATGGGGGGAAATTTGCCTTTAATGGAACAATTTACCTTCCATTACGTCTTACTCATATTTTGAGACTAATTTAGGGCATAGCTCAAATTAATGAAAGAATGTTTATTGGCAGAAAACATCACTACTTATGTTATTTTGGGGGGGGAGAGATAGAGTTTCTTATTTCACCTAAACAATTAATATAATTGTACTAATATGTTTATTTATACAGCAGGCATTTTTGAAGACCTAAGAAGTACAAAGTACCGTGATAGATGAGAAAACAGTTTCTTCGCAGTTCCATGAATTACTTGGATGCAATTAACATCCAATTCCTAGAATGAAAGGAAGTCAAACTAATTCACTTTCTTGAACTGCGTAATTGTTGTTTGAGGAACGTCTGTCAGTGCTGGGAGACGTGACTCTTGGGAATGTATTAATAAAGATTATGAGAAAAAAACTGTGATAAGCAAAAAAAAAAAATTCTTGCGGTGAATATGGCTTGGGGTTGTCTGTGAAACGGAAAGCTTCCCAGGAGCTGGCGGTGCCACTAAACCTTTCAGTGACCTGCATCTTTCCCCGTAGGTCATCAACTCCATGAGCTCGCTTTCTGAGTACTGCCTACCTTCCATTCTGCGAACACTGTTTGACTGGTACAAAAGGCAAAATGGTATTGAGGATGAATCCCATGAATACAGACCAAGAACAAGCAATAAATCAAAAAGGTATGTTTCCTATGAGAGTTAAGGCTTTTCTTTTTTAAGAAATATAAAACAAGAGCTGCATGGCATCTAGACCTTCTGACGCTCCACCAGGATCCCTGCAGGTGCGGCAGGCCTTCATCTGTAGCAGGCATCACACTTGGAGCACTTTGCCATTTCCAGCGATCACAGGTTGGAAGTTCATACGCGTCCTTACTTCAGCCCTCGCAAGGATGGCATGCAAAGGCCTCAGGTCACCATCGTGTCTGCTTCTTTCCTTTGCTATCTCCCCTCCAGTCTACACCCAAAAGAAGGTACTGGGACGTGCCAGGATATTTTAGTCCTGGTCCACTAAGCTTAGGTGCTCTGTGAGCTGCAGTGGGGAGCCCTGGAAGCTCAGGGGCTGGTGAGCAGATAGTGAGGCCCCTGCAGAGGGGGAGTGAGTGCAGCCATTCTGATGAGTTGAGTTGAGGTTCAGCCCTGCCACTGATTAGCCACAGGACTGTGGGTAGCTCACCCTCTCTCAGGACAGGGAAGTTAGGTCTAGCATTTCTGACTTCTTCAGCTGAGAATTTAGTTTGTCTTTGTGGTCCCTCTTCTCTTGTGGGTTTGGAAGGTGGAAGCTGCTGCCACATGAGCCCTTCAGTCACAAAATTTAAGATTCCTATATGAGCGAATTAGCATGTAGCCCCCACCAAAAATTTAAATCCATAGAATTTCATATGCTTGAAGTAAACCCACTACAGCAAGTGAGGATAACAGCCTTGCTTTAAAAAGAAAATGTGTTATTTTAAAAGCAGTTGGATTTCTCCGCATAAATTGATGTATTTTTTTATAAATGTTTTTTTATTAATTAGTTTTTTTTTTTTAAGAGAGAGGAACAGAGAGAGTCAGTTTTATTTAGTTTTTCATGTGACTTGCATTGCTCTGACACTTCATTGTTGTACGTGGTGCTGGAGTTTGAACTCTCATCCTTGTGCATGCCAGGCAAGCACCATACCCACTGAGCCACCACTCCAGCCCCTGATGATGCATTCTTAAAATACTTTTAGACAGTAAACTGAAATTAATTACTCAGAAAATCAGACATTAACTCCTTTTTTTTTTTTTTTAAGAGAAGGGGAGAGGAAGAGAGAATCAATTTTGTTTATTTTTTTCATCTGGCCTTCCTTTCTCTGACACTTGGTTGTGTATGTGGTCCTGGGGTTTGAACCTGGATCCTCGCACATGCCAGACAAGTGCTCCAACTGCTGAGCCACCGCTCCAGCACCATTAACTACTTTCTTGAAGTGGTTTATCCCTCTCATTTTTCTTGATGGTCCTAGAACTTTCGTTTAAAAGAAGTAGACAGTTTTTGAAACTAAAGATCTATAATTCTACCAAATTATTTCATCTAAATTTGTAACATTTTATGATATAGTAGACTTTATGCAAGAGTGTGTTTATCATTTTATTTGAAGGAGAGATTAATAACTTTTCATGCTGAATAACTTCAGGAGAAGGAAATTTTTAATGAGATAATTCACATACAATAAAATTCATTTTTAAGGTACATAAACCAGTATTTTCATTACATTCCCGAAGTTGTGTAATCATCACCACTAATTCTAGAACATTTTTACCACTCCAAAAAGAAACCTCATTACCTATTAGCAGTTTTTGTTCAGAAATACATTTTAAATGTATTCAGTTTTAAAGGTAGAATTTCTATTCTCTCTGAAAGTGATCATACTGTATGATCAGAAAATGCTTGAGATCATTTATTATTTTTCCCATTTATCTGAGAGCTGGTGGGTCACAGCATTCTTTTTTATTTTAAAGAGAAAGAGTGTGTGTGTGTGTGTGTGAGAGAGAGAGAGAGAGAGAGAAAGAATGAGAATCAATTTTGTCCAGTTTTTCAACTGGTTTTTGCTGTTCCAACACTTAGTTGTGTATGTGGTACTGGAGTTTGAACCTGGGTCCTCATGCATGCCAGGCAAGCGCTCCAACCTCTGAGCCACCACTTCAGCCCTGGGTCACACAGCATTCTAATGAGTTGAATTGAGTTTTAATCCTGCTCCCCTATTTTCTTAAAATTTAGTAACTGAAACTAGATTGTTGATTCTTTTAAGAATTGAAAATAGGGTTTTTAATTGTCAATGATTCTTTTCAGGGAATGGATAACAGATCAAATATGTACAGAATCAGGACAGGAAAATTTGACTTGGGAGCATTTTACTTATATTTGAGCATTTAAAATGAGAATGTAAGCTTGGGAAAAAGCCACGAGAATGAAGGTCTCTAGAGCATCATGCACCAGAGATGTAACTAAATTAGGAACTTTAGGGAGGAGCCGAAGCAACTGAAAATAGTCAAGTCAGAGGGACAGACATTGAGTTATGATTTCTAAGATTAGTATAATATAAACATTTGGACTGCCAGATAAATTTGTCAAGTGGCCCTAGCTCTTGGCAGTTAGACGTCAAACCAGCAATAATGTTGAATTTGTTACTAGAGAAGTATACGTCTTTTATTTCAATGCATAATTTGGCTTATTAGATAAAATGAAAGATTTTTTAATGTAAAGAACAGCTTCTGGGGCTGGAGGGATGGCTCAGTGGTTACAGCGATTGCCTGGCATGCGCAAGTATGTGGGTTCGAACCCTAGCACCACATACACAGCAAAGTCTCGGAGCAACAAAAGTCACATGAAAAACTAAATAAAATTGATTCTTTCTCTCTCTCTCTCTCACTGTCCCTCTCTTTAAAAAAAAAATTAAAAAAAGAACAGCTCCTTTTTCAGTTCTCTTACCACTTTAAGACCCCCTATCAGCCATTCAGCAAACAATGCCCTCTACTTCTGCTGGCCATATTTGAGAGTTTGCCTTCCTCTTACTTTCAAACTTCCTGATTCCTTATTCTGCAATATAATGAATATAAGGCGCTCCTTTTACATATACCTATGTGTTTCCCTTTCCCTGGCAACAATAGCACGTCTAGACGTAGAGGGTCTTGAAGGGCTTCTGGTAGGTAGTTTTCTCCACTACTCTTCCTCCTGCCAGGGCTGTTAACGAATGTTCCTAAATGAATGAGTCCCAGCCCTGGAAGGCCCTTCCACCCGAAGGGTAAAGCTGCACTTTCCCTTGCTAACATTCCCTGAAGCATCACCCTTAATTTGACCTTCCTCAAGTTTACAGGGCACCTCCTGAAGTTCTTTTTTACATCTTAAAAATATCCCTGCTTTGTTTTATTCCCTCATGACTGAGAACAAAAATATTCCAAATTTAAATAATCATGATTGATTCTGAAAATATCTGCAAATCCAAATCCTGTCATCTTTCCTCAACAAGTAGCATGTATTTATGTGTTTAAGAGATTGTGCTAAACAGTAAATAACTTTTACCTTCTCAAATCTATATGCAAATACAAGTGGAGCATGCTAGTCTGAAAATCCAAAGTCTGAAATGCTCCAGAATCTAAAAATTTTTGAGTGCTGACATGACACCCCAAGGAGAAAATTCTACTTTCTGACTTCGTGGGACAGATCACAGTCAAAATGCATACACACACACTAAAAAGAGTGCATAAAATTGCCTTCAGGCTATATGTAGAAGTGACATATAAGTTATAAATAAATTTCATGTTTAGACTTGGGTCTCATTCCCAAGATATCTCATTATGTGTATTCAAGTATTCTAAAATCTCAAAAAGTCTGAAATCTGAAATACTTCTGGTCCCAAGCATTTTGGATAAGGGTTAGTCAGGCTATATTCATATTCCCGTTTTGTAGTTGAAGATATTGTTGGTAATTAGAAGAGGTGTAGTTTAAAGTCAGGATTGTTCCACACCAAAGTCAGTGCTCTTGTCCATCATTCTGTGCCAAGGGACTTGGCTTTCATTTCTTGTGTCTTTCTTTGCTCAATTCCAGATGAGCTCTCAATGCCTTAGGTTAAGCAGAAAATGGGGTAGGGGACACATTTCTATCCTTTGTCAGTTCCGTTCCTTCTTGCTGATTTTTGAATGAATGCAAACGCCTCTGATTTGCCTCTCTTCCCTCTTCTTCTGTCTACTTTTTAGTCTTTTAATGCTTTTTCATTTCTTCTTTCCTCTTTATGCTAAATTCCAAATGAAAAGGAGGCAAAAAGAAAAGAATACAGGGTGAGAGGGGAGAAGAAAGGCAGTGGTGATCTTTTTCCCCTCTTGCCCTATTCTGATGGCCAGTCATGAGGGTTCCTATTTGGCTGCTTTCACAAGATCCTTGCGTGACATGGTTACATTACGTAACTTCTCACATGAAATCCTTCCAGTGCATTCCTCCACCTTGGTGACTCTGTCACGTGTTTGCCTCACATTTTACAAATGATAGACATCTTGGGTTGCAAGATACCATAAAAAGTCCACGGAAGGAGGGAATGGACTCACTCTTAGCAACTCAAGTTCTTATGGTTGGAAATTTTAAATTTGAAGTCAGATATTCTGGACTTCAACTACCACAGTGACGATACAGCAAGCATTAGCATGCATTTACCCACGCGGAGTATCGTACAGGGTTTGCAGTTCATTGGGGATGAGCTCTACATTTTTGAAGAATTCTATCACTCAGAAAAATATCTTCAGTGCCATTTAATGTGAGTATTTTAAATTTTACAGTGATGAACAGCAGCGAGATTATTTAATGGAAAGACGAGACCTCGCCATTGATTTTATTTTTTCCTTAGTATTAATAGAAGTTTTGAAGCAGGTGAGTAATTAATTTATTGTTACTTTCAATTAATATCTATTACGAAAATTAAGTTTCAAAGGTCATAGTTTATTAAATTGTTTATGAACTGTAAATATAGGGTAGTATGAATCATGTTTGTTTTATTTTATTTTTTTAAGAGAGGGGCAGTGAGAGAAAGAGAAAAATCAATTCTTTAAAAAAATTTTTTAAAAGAGAGGGACAGAGAGAGAGAGAGAGAGTCAATTTTATTTAGTTTTTTCACATGGATTTTGTTGCTCTGAGACTTTGTTGTGTACATGGTGCTGGGGTTTGAACTCGTGTACTCGTGCATGCCAGGCAAGCACTGTAACCGCTGAGCCACCGCTCCAGCCCCCGAATCATGTTTATTGATGTTAAAGGTTTTACATAGCTATTGGAAGTACTATTACTGATTTCCTTCCAAGCTAAAAGTTATCTTTGTTTTTCAGATTCCACTTCATCCTGTAATAGATGGTTTAATTCATGATGTTATTAACTTGGCTTTCAAGCACTTTAAATACAAAGAAGGGTAAGGTGATTTCTTGTCTTAGAATGTGGAAGAAGTTGAGTACTTAAAACTAAATCACTGTTTGGCTTTTCAGATGAGCAGTGATCGCTGACTTGTCTAATTCTACCTTATTTAGGTACCTTGGTCCTAATACTGGCAACATGCACATTGTGGCCGACCTGTATGCAGAAGTCATTGGAGTGTTGGCACAAGCTAAGTAAGTCAGCGTCAGAGCCCTTGACCCTGAGAACTTGAGTGCCTCTGACTTGAGGAGGGGTGACTGTGAACTCACAAGGAGCTACTGTGCTTTTTGCCATGTGTGTCCCACCCCTGAAACTAACTAGAGGCTCCTCGGAGGCAGAGAGGGACTTCATTAACTTGTCCACCCGGGCAGTTGGGCCAGATCCTACTCAGTCAATGGGTTTCAAACAGCTGCTTCAGAGAAAGAAATGAACTAACCAAATTGCTTTTCTCTCTGTCCAGATATTCCAAAGATGTGTATCAATTTTTCAAGTTTTGTTTTCTATAATCCCTGAGTGGGTGTTAGCCATCTATCATTCATGAATGGGGAAATTCCATCCTAGAATGTCTTCTTTACTCTAGACCTTACTTAATTCAGCTGAGCTAAAAGTGTCCCAGACTCTGCCATGGAAAAAAGTGGGGGTGAGGGAGTTCTCATTGCTAAATTTATCTGGCCCCATAACTGCCAGTTAACAGGCTAGAACAAAGCAGGGTTAGAATATTAGCAATAGCATACTTCTTCCAAAAGTGATGTCACACCATCCTTACCAATCTTCATTCTGTCCAACCCTGAGCAAACCAAGCAAGATCCTAAATGCCTCCATTGGGCCAAATGAGCCAGAGACATGATGTGAATTGAAGCCAAGAGGCCAGTTTATAGCAGCAGTGATGCCCCAATCCTTGTGAGATGAAATCCTCCAAAGAGATTTTTATCTTTAAGAGATGGAACTTCCTAAGTTAGTAGCATGTAATACACAACTTAAAAAAAAATAGTTGACTTATTCAGCAATCTCACCTAGCCAAAACATAGATAAAAACTTAGGAAATAGACCAAAAAACAAAAAAAAACCCTCCTTGGCATGATCTGTCTTATCTAATCATCTAATCCAGTCTTTCTGCTTATCCCAACTACCTATTTTTTCCTTATACGTAATTAATTCATCAGTGTTAGAAGATGGAGAAGGAACTTCTGGAGGACAGTACACTGATGCTGGTGAGGGATACCCACGTCAAAGGCTGACAGCAATAGGAGAAAAAAATGGCCAAAGCATAGAAAAGAACTAAGCAGTTCCGTTATATGCTCCGTTTTGTAAGAGTCTGTTGTAGTCTTATTATAACCCATTATTATAATTGTGGTTCATGAGTCATTAAGGGAAAACAGGCATAGTGCATTTTGGAGAAATTTCCATTGCATGTGGGTCATAAAAGTATAGGCATTTAATTGGATAAGCTGCAATTATCTGACAATTCATATGTATCTTCCTAAAAATGATTTGAAAAAAAGAGATATTAATATATATATTTGCTGATTTGTCAAATTCCAAAAATCTCAGTATTTTTCTTTGTAGTTATCTTGGTTTAATTCTCTGGTGGTTTCATTTGGAAAGTTTAATATTCAAAAAATTTTTTGTTTTTTCTTGGCTTTGTGAATTATGCATAGCAGTGTTAGATATTGTCAAAAGGCTTTCCTTAGTCACATAGGATATGAATGGATTGAGAAATAATGTCATAACTAAGCAGTGTTTCAGGTTGTAGGAATTTCCATATTAGTTAGGTTTATGATCCACTCAGCCAGTATTTTCTTGCCAACAATGGCTTTTTTTTTAAATGTTCTTGACGTCAATATTTGTCCTAATTCTGCAATAGTTGAGTGTAAAAATGCCTCAATTTGGATACTGCTCCAGTATTTTCTGGTTGCTGGGAAACTCTTTAATTCCTGTCTTTCAGGGAAATTTTTCTTACTACTAAGTGATACTCACACATAGTATTAACTTTTTCAAAGTCATTTAAGCTAAAGTTAGATTTTTTAAGTTCCTTGGCTAGTCTGCTGTTATAGTAATCAGATTCAAAAAGCCTATGATATGTTCTCAACCAGGCAGTTTGTAGTTAACCTTTATTGATAGATAGTACAATCTTAAATTACAGTCATACCATGGATTATGTCATTTCTTCTTTCTATAAGTACACCAGGACCATTTCTTTATCTTTGCTTTAAAGAAGTACTGTTGCCTTTGTTCTCAGGGAGGGAAAAAAAGGTGTGTGTGTGTGTGGGGGGGGGTTAATGCTTATCTGGTAGTGTAATCAACATGTTTTCTTTTAATGAAGTTAAGTATTATAATCATTTTAATTTTAGACTGTCTATGTACTTCCTAATGGTAATGCATAGGAATTTCTCTTTTACTCAGTATAACTTTAGTATTTAAGACTCAGTTAGTGTTTTAATTTTCCTGATAATCTGCTTATTTCTTCTCGGTAAGGAATGTTTTGCTATTGAGATATTCACAGTATTAACTTTTTTTTCAAAGTCAGCTAAGTTAAAATTAGATTCTCTGTCTTTTGGTTAAAATTATATTCTGTAGGGGCTGGAGTGGTGGCTTGGCACTTGCCTGGCATGTGCGAGTACACGGGTTCAAACCCCAGCAGTACATACACAGCAAAGTCTTCCAAATGAAAAAGTAAATTAAAAAATTGTTTCTCTCTCTCTCTCTCTCTCACCCTCTCACTGTCCCTCTCTCTTTTTTTAAATTTTATTTAGTTTTTCATGTGGCCCTCATTGCTCCGAGACTCTGCTGTGTACGTGGTGCTGGGTTTGAACTCGCATCCTCGCGCATGCCAGGCAAACGTCACAACCACTGAGCCACCACTCAGCCCCTGTCCCTGTTTCTTTAAAAAAAAAAAAAAATTATACTCTGTATGCATGTACTGTATATTTTAAAGCTGAGGTTTATTTTTGTAAAATGTATAGTATGTCAATGGTTGAGTGTTTAGTTACTGTATTTGTCAAATATAGTAAAAATTGGTTTATCCCTAATAATTGTAAGTGAAAATACCTTTTGAATGGAAATGGATTTTTGGATTGCTTTTATGCAAAAATGACATGCTTTTACCATTTGGAAATTTCAAAAGTAAAAGTCATACTTTTTTTTTTTTTTTTTTTTTTTTAAGATGGAGGGACAGTGAGTGAGAGAGAGAAAGAGAATCAATTTTATTTAGTTTTTCATGTAGCCTTTGTTGCTCTGACACTTTGTTGTGTATGTGGTGCTGGGGTTTGAACCCCGTATTCATGCATGCTAGGTAAGCGACACAACCACCAGGCCACCGCTCCAGCCCTGTCATACTTATTCTTAAGTGAGAAACTTTTGCAGCCATCTCATGAGAAGACTGATAGACTGAGTTATACAAATAACCTGGCTTTTCCTACCTCTACTTGTTTTAGTCATGGATAAGAATAAATGTTTATATGTGCATCTCTATAAGAAATACCTAATTTCATTCATCAGTAGGGGTAAAATCAGTTCATAAAATTCCAACTTTGAAAAAGACCTTCATATAGCCTAATCATGTGCCATCTCAAGGTACTTCTCAATGACCTCCCCGCAGTGGGCATGCACAGCTTCTGCTCACGCAACCCCATGATGGGAAACTCGCCACCCCCAAAGGAAATTAACCCACTCGGAACGTTTACTGAACACCTACCATGTGCCTCATCTTGTGGATCTGACATCTTGTCAGAGGAGTCAGACAATAAATAATAGATTTCACAGACAAGTAAATTCTGTAATTCATTTAGACCTCATTCCTTTTTCAAATGTCCCCCTTTTTATTCTTGGTACCAGGGATTGAACTCGGGGACACTTAACCACTGAGCTACATCCCCCTCCCTCCATTTTTTAAAAGAGAAACAGAGAGTGAGAAAGACACAATTAATTTGTATTTATTTTTCATCTGGCATTTGTTTTTCTCACACTTGGTGGTGTATGTGTGCTGGGGTTCGAACTGAGGTCCTCAAACATGCCAGCAAGAGCTGCAACGCAGAGCCACTGCTGCAGCCTCCCATTTTTAAAGAATATTTTATTTTGAAATGGTTTTGCTAAATCACTCAGGGCCTGGGCCTCAGCCTCCCGAGTTGCGCATGTGCCACAGTGCCCTGCTCAAATGTCTCCTTTTGCCACCAGGGTTTTCATTATGTTTTCTTCCTTACACTGATTATGTAGTGCTTTAGGAAAGTGTTCATTTCCTTCTCAGGTCACCTCATTTTCTGACTGCACACTCCTAGTTGTCTAGGCATTTAGTCATATGTATTAGTTTACTAGGGACACTGTAACGAAGGACCACAGATCAGTGAAATTCAACAACAGACTCACCATTCCAGAGGCTGGAAGTATGAGATCAAGGTGCTGGCTGAAGTGGTTTTTTCCTATGGCCTCTTCCCTTACTCCTGCAGGTGGCCACCTTTTCCCTAGACCTTTTAAGTACTCATATTTGCAGGCTGGATTAGGGCCCACACTGAAGACCTCTTTTAACCTTAATCAAGTCTAAAGACCCCGTCTCCAAAAATAGTCACATTTTGAGATATGGGGAATTAATACTTGAATATATGATTTGGAGCAGGGGTCACGTCAGTCTGTAACAACAGGCCTTGGGAGAGGCCAGAGATTTTGCATTTCTATAAGCTCCCAAATGCTGCCAGTGTAGGGAACATGTTTTTGAAAATTACTGGTTTAGACATGATGTGTAGCATAGAGATTCTAGAACCAAACATGGACTTCAAATTCTAGCTCCAATGCCTCTCAGCTGTGACATTTTATCAAGTTATGAAATCTTTCCCTCATTTTCTCATCTCCAAAGATGATGATATAATAGTGTACCTGCACACAAGTTGAGGATTAGGTAAGTCACTGTATGTAAATGACCTGTGACTGGCATAGAGTAACTGTATGCTACTGTCATTGTCATTGTTTCTATCAATTTTTAAGATTTAGAAAAGGATGGGGCTGGAGCAGTGGCTTGGCGGTTACAGCACTTGCCTGGCATGCGCAAGTCTGTGAGTTTGAACCCCAGCACCATGTACACAACAAAGTGATGGAGCAGTGAAGACCATGTGAAAAACTAAATAAAATTGATTCTTTCTCTCTCACTGTTCTTCTCTCTTAAAAAAAAAAAAAAGATTTAGAAAAGGATGATGATGTCGGAGTTTTGAACTTATATTCCAAAATGTTTGAGAGTGTAGTTTTAAAATTTCCTTCAAATAGATGTTATCTGGTATCAAATATGTCTTACAAGTTTTATAAATAAAAGTTTTATTTTAATGTTTGCTTATTTCTTCATCTGAAATATTAATACATAATTTTCCAGTTAGTCTCCATGATTCTTGTAAAGTAAACACAACTAATATTTTCTCACTGCAATAGTATCTACGAATTGTCACAATGGTCCAGTTTGGAATTCTGTGTTGAAAGTGAATGTTGTATAGAAAGCCACAAAATGCCACCACAGATTAGGAATAAACTCTGAAATAGCCTTAACTACATTAACAACCGATTAGGAAACTTCTCATTCAGAAAGTATTTATGTCTTGAAGTCATTTATACTTTCTGCTCTATTACCTTTGCAAAATCTTCATAAAATACATGCAGCAAATATAAAGTAATTGATCAAACAAATATAGTTTAACAAATTATTATAGCGTGAACACCATGTAACTTTTCTCCCAACCACCCAGAACTAGCACCTTATACTGCCTTTGGGAAACACTTTATTGTGTTTCCTTAAACTTCTGCTTTGAGGTGAGAGTTGTTCCCAGCTGCTGCAATTCTATTAGTCTTCCTTAAGCTTTCATAATCACAATTACCTTTCTAATTGTGCATGGCTCCTAATGCCCCTTTTCATTTATAGAGAACCTCAGGCTAGTAGCTCAGGAAGCAAAGAACAATGGGTTTTAGAATGTTTTCCTTGTGTTTTTCTTTTCTATTTTTTAAACTAACAATCAAACCAGCCATATCTCAGAAGTGGTGTGAATAATTTTTATAGTGCATTTCTTTACACTTAAATATTCTGAAGATCTACTACTTTGTCCTTAGTCTTAAGAACCATTCTTTTTTAAAACCTTTGTGATATTGCTATTGCAATTAATATTTTGCTTTCAAATAATATGAACACTTTAAGTTCCTTGAATAGGGACTGTATCTTTTGTGTTTGTTTTGCATTCACCACACTAAATTGTAAAACCCCATGCATGTAATAGACAACCCATATCTTCTAGATATAGTTTGAATTTCTCATTACTAGATTTTTTTCCTTCAACTTAAAAATGCATTTTTCCATAATCATTAATCAAAAACTATAAAAACAACAGCAGGATACTTTGGAAATTGATGTCAGAATATCTTTGGCTTTATTTAGAAGTCCCAAAATCATATGCTGTCACTGTCACTGTCAGAAATAGCTGACCCTAGTATGTTATTGCTCACATACTCATAGTTTGACAACTTTAGGCTCTTGGGGTTTGCAAGTATATTGGAAATTGCTATGTCTTAGGAAATGGAGCTTTTTGTCTGCTCAATTTAAGAGCTAAATCATCTTGAGAGAGTCTGATGTTGGGTCTACTCCCTAATCTTGAGAAGAAATGAAGCATCTTGTCAAATAAGAGGTGAAGGAGAAAACTGGACTCTGCCAAATCCCAAATGTTGAATCCTTGTGAAATGACAGTCATTGAACTTCACCTGATTCAAAGGACCTGATCACTGTCCAAAATCACTCTTAGATGCTGGCAGCCCCCATTGTAGTGATTTTCCTGTATCTTCATAAACCACTTATGTTCTTTTCTTAGATTCCCTGCTGTCAAGAAGAAATTTATGGCAGAACTAAAAGAATTACGGCACAAAGAGCAAAACCCATATGTGGTACAAAGCATTATCAGCTTGATAATGGGGATGAAATTCTTTCGAATTAAGATGTATCCAGTGGAAGACTTTGAGGCCTCTCTTCAGTTTATGCAGGTAAAGTCCTGAGCAGGAGAGCTAAGAGGCAATCAACTTGAGCAATTCCCGTTATCATCAGAATGACCCACTTGGATTGTGAAAACCCTTTATACGCAGAATCCAGCTTACAATGGTTCAACTGACAATATTTCAGCTTTGATGGTGTGGTTGCCATACATACTCAGTAGAAACAGCATTTTAAATTTTGAATTTGGATCTTTTCCCAGGCTAGCACTATGTGGTCTGATCCTCTCTCTAGATGCTGGACGGAGCACCTAGTCAGCTCCATGATCCTGAGGGGGAAATAACCAGTAATACAGCGTACTATGTGGCTAAGCTGGGATGTTCAGTAGGATAGGGTATTCAGTACCACTTCCTTTTAATGATATTTTCAACTTATGATGAGTTTATTGCAACATAACACAATCTCAAGTCAAGGATCATCTTAAACTTTAAAAACTGTTCATTATCAATATGCATTAAGTGCCTTGTAACCAAATGGTAGAGTTGTAAAAACAATATTACATTTCATAAATTTCCTATTATCTTTGGAGTAAGGTATACAATATAATTTCTTACTTGTTGACTTTTTTTTCCTGTACCCATGTTGATAACATTGTTCTATGAATAAAATATAGCTGCCATTTTTACTTTTTTAGAATTGATAGCATTGGATTGGTACCATCAACATTCACAGGCATGAGAACTTTAATAAAGAAATCTATTTTGTTCATACTATAGAAAGGAATCTTCATTTAAAAAAAAATAAACCCAAGCTGTTGACCAGCATTCATTATGGTGCATAACAAAAGAATTATTATTAATGAGGACTTAGCAGAATACGTAGCTCTGTGAAGAGTTTACAAAGCTTTGATACCCAAAGGCATTTTTCTAATACTGCTATAAATTAGATTTGGTAATGATCTTACTGGAGAGTGTGAATATAGATTGTACCAGTCCATAGTCAGAAAGGCAGATAACAAGTACAGGGGAGGATGTGGAGAAACTGGAACCCTCACGTACTGCTAGGGTAACAGAAAAAGCCTGGACGTTCCTCAGGTGGCCAAACCTAGAATTACCTGGTGTAGTTCCACTCCTGGGTGTATACCCAAGAGAAATGAAAATAACATGTCCACACAAAAACTTGAACACAGATGTTCATAGCAACATTGTCATTGTAGCCCCAAAGTGAAAATAACCCAAATGTCTCTACACTGATGAATGGATGAACAAAATGATATATCCATACAGGGGATATAGAAAATGTGGTATATCCATGCAGTGAAGTACAGACGCATGCTACAACATAAATGAAACTTTAAAACATACTAAGTAAAAGGAGGCAGGCACAAAAGGTCGCACAGAATGTGAATCCATTTGCCTGAAATGTCCAGAATATGCAAATCCGTAGAGACAGAAAGTGTATTAGTTGTTGCCTAGGACGGAGAATTGGGGTAGATGGAGAGGTAGAGGGTGACTTCTAATGGGTGGGGATCATTAGAAAGTTCTAAATTTGATTATGGTGATGAATATACAACGGAGTATATACTAAAATCTATTGAACTGAATACTTCAAGTCAGTAATTTGCATAGAGTATGTGAATCATCTCTCAACAAAGCTAATATAGAGAGGGCTGAGGAGAGGGCAGGTGGGGACTGGGTTTGGATTTAAGTACCAGTATTTACCAACTCTTGACCGGTCACATTGTCCCTTCCATCCCAATTAACTTACCTATAAGGTGGTGGTAATGACACTAACCTTAGAGTGGTTTTAAGGGCATTTTTAACACTCAGTGACTGTTATCTCTTCTATTTTTATCCCACTCTTAATAAGTCATATATGTTTGCACTTGAATGACAATTTGAGAAAATATTTACATACATATACAAAATAATGTAGAAAAGGGGCCGTGATCCTGAGAATCATAAAGCTCCATTCTGTCTGGGGAAAAACATCTGTGACTTCCAGGTTGGTATTGCCCAACCAGAGCTGAGGTCTTAATATGGTATTGATAGATGGAGGACTTTAGGAACTGTCCTTGCTGGTCTTCAAGTAGTGATTAAATAAAGGGTGAATGCTAATGTGGAAATGAGCATGTCATCAAATACGTATAGCCTTGGATTCTTGAATGGAAACAGAGCCTGGCAGAGACCACAGGAAGCTCTAAGAGAAGGCCTGGAAGGAAAGAGGGCTGGCAGAACTCGGGGAAGGTGACCTATAGGACAAGTCCCTGGGCAGCCTGCAAAGAGGTCCTTGCTTCAGGAACTACACTCCAGCCTTGTCTGAGGTGGGGAAGAGAAGCATTCCAGACTTGCTTATGAAACCATCTGAATAACAAACACACCTAAAATGTCAGAGCAAATAAACAGCTCTGTACCTAAGGCTGTCAGGCACCCAGCCCAAAATAAGTTTACTGTCTTCAGCCTCTCTTCCCATTTGTTCCCTCTCAGGGGCTCTGTGTAGTGGGACTAGTCAAGGGCTCAGGCCCCCACACAGGGTAAGGAATCAACAGCAACTTATTACAATTTAAAAACTGAACCACCCAATGATCCAGCAGACAAATGTGTGCTTGCTCATTGGTAGAGGATTTAGCCTTTCAAAATAGTGACGCGGACTACAGGTAGAAGGAAAGGGAGAAAACCAGCCTTGTAAAATGTCCCGGAGGCCCTTCTAAACATTTAGACTTCAATACCAATGTTTGATCCAGTGATTTTAAATAGGTCACAAAATAGGCTGTGTTGGCATGGTAGAGTGAATTAAGAGTTATTTACTTAAGTTTGTTTAAATACATTTTACACGCGCTTTTCAATGTCCTCTCCTTCCCTATATTCTTTTCTTCTTCTTTCTAGGAATGTGCCCATTATTTCCTCGAGGTCAAAGACAAAGATATTAAACATGCCTTGGCTGGGCTTTTTGTGGAAATCCTTGTGCCAGTTGCTGCTGTGAGTTACCCTTTCATTTCTAAGAACTTTGTAAAACTACATTAAAGACTCAGTGATCTCATGAAAAGATTATTCACTTGCGTTGCTTTTTCAGGCTGTTAAAAATGAAGTAAACGTACCCTGCCTTAGAAACTTCGTGGAAAGCCTATATGATACCACGCTGGAGCTTTCTTCTAGAAAGAAGCATTCCTTGGTTAGTATCAACGAGAAAATCCAAAACACAAACAAAACTGCAGGGACTAAAATTCCCAGGCAGGGATCTATTTGATTGATAGGATCTGTGTATAAGAATTCCACAGATGGAAGAATTACCTACAACTCCCTTAAAAAGACACCGCATTTCAAACTTTGCAGCTTACATTTAGTATCAACTATAATCACAGTAATATAGGAGGATTTGATCATGTCATGTCAGGTGACCCTTTTGGTCCTATAGATTCTGCTCCTTATTTTTTAGATTGGCATATTTTTAAATTATATTTTTGTTTGAATTTCTGAAGAGTTTCTTTTTCCAATCCAAAAGCTAAAGTTTAGAATAGTTTCTCTTCCCAATCCCCAAGAGCCTACGCTGGATTAATTTCTTTCCTGACATTCAGAATCAGAATTGAAGTAGGCAGGAAAAGGAGATGGCAAAAAGTGGCC
This sequence comes from Aplodontia rufa, assembly GCA_004027875.1. Classification (NCBI taxonomy): domain Eukaryota; kingdom Metazoa; phylum Chordata; class Mammalia; order Rodentia; family Aplodontiidae; genus Aplodontia; species Aplodontia rufa. The sequence goes on along the minus strand of PVKS010002619.1, from coordinate 5,870 downwards.
CACAGACAAGATTCTCTGAAGACTGGGAAAGCAGTTCTTGGGGAGGCACTGGTACTGAAAAGAAGCAGTCTTTTAAGTGGCCACCAGCTTTAACTGGTAAATAAAGCTCTGGTTTACAAATTGGCAAGTGGTATGTCAGTGGCGTTGTTACAGTCAGAGGAAAACGGTTGTTTAGATGGCTGGTTACTAGTATGGTTTAAGCTAGTTTACAAGTATGAACCATACCGAACATGTACTCAGAAATGCTTTACTGGTGGTGGTGACAAACTGGATCATTTGTCTACATTCTAATGTCATTGTGACTAATTGCATGCTTTTTTTTAAAACCACTGATTGGCATCAGAATTGCATTCAATGGGAGCAGTAGTTCAGAATCTGTTAAAACTCAGCAATCTAAAGAAGAAAAGACTAAGTTAATGAATTTTCTTTTTTTCTTTTATTTGTTAATGAATTTTCAAGCACTGAATCTCATCCCTTGCCATTGTTTCTTGCTAGTTCAAGTTAATAGATAAGCCAGTTAATGCTTTTATTTAAATCTTTGCTAGCCTAAATTCTTTGCAACTCATAGAGGCATTTGAGATCTGGTTTAGCAAAATGGTGGTGGGTTCTGTGTGTGCTTCTTGGGTGGCTGCCTGTTAGCTTTTATGTCTTCAGTTGCTGTGGGAAACTGGCCCAGTTCAGCAGGAAAAGTACAGTAGCACCTCTGTTTATTCAGTTGTAAGCAAATTCCTCTTGCGGTTCAATTTGTCTTAGTAGAGTTTACTAATGTAATAACATTTCTTTTAGGAATCTTCCTTAATTACAGGAAGATTGCATGCAAAAGAAAATATATATACCTACCTCTAAGACAGGGACAAACGAGTAGATGTTTATGAGTGAAAAAGTCAGTAACATTTTCAAAATTAATATGCCTGCCTTCTTTTTTATCCCCCCTGGAGATTAACATTGTCCTAAGATGGTGAGTTGTCGGTATCTGTGAGAAAATCCAAAATGATTCAGGCATGCGTGCACATGAAGTAAACGTTCTTTCTTCTAGGGGTGGAGGGCAGGCTGTGCCCTGCTCTGAGTTACTCCATCGTGTATAGAATAGTAGCTAATAGGCTGCGCTCTGCCTGGAGGTATTTTATAAAGCAGTAGTTGTCCTGTTGTGTGATTCCTTTAGGGCACTCTGTTCAAGCCGAGTGACAGTATTCAGTCATGTGTGTTCACTGCTCTCTGGGCAGGCAGCACAGGTGTTAGGTGTTTGTTTTCAGGGTTCATAAGTGAAGACTGTTCAGTGAGTCAGATTTGTCTGTTCTTTCGCATGAAGTGTATTACTATACACTATCCATAGTACTAGATGATTCCATACCCAGCACTTTCAGAAAGTATTTGCAAAATGCCTCTGCGGGGCACCCATTGGCCTTGTGCTGTATAGCATTCTGTTCATTCCAATCCGTATGGTAGAGGGAGATGGTGAAGTATTTAGCACAGACAATATATTACCTGGTTTGCTGAAATATCAGTCATTGTGTGATCTCATCTTTCTTCTCAGGCATTGTATCCCCTGGTGACCTGTCTGCTCTGTGTCAGTCAGAAGCAGCTGTTCCTGAATAGGTGGCACGTTTTCCTCAACAACTGCTTGTCCAATCTGAAGGTTAGTATTTGTCATCTGGACAAAAACATCTTTTGCAAAAGTTTACAATACAGTTCTCAGGCAGGTATATCTGCTTCTGAACCAGGATGAAAGAAATCACTTGAGGTTTGGGGAAAATAAATCTGTTCCTATAAGGATCACTTTAAAGATAGAATTAAAATTACTTCTTATGCATCTTTGTTACATTTAATCTAAATGTTATAAAATAGTGGCCACACTTAGCCAATAGAAGCATGTGAATTGATTTCAGATGTTCACCTATATATGGCCCATCCTTTCTCTGTCCCCCAGACTAGGTAAATATTTTGGAAATCAAACTCCTTTCTGTGGAAGGATTGACCTGGCATCATTAGCAAGCCGTTAACACAGGCTAGACACTTTTGTGTCTTTCTGCAGTGTTAGAATTTATTGAGTAATAAGTCATATCACTTTAATCAGTTTTAATTCACCAAGAGTATTCATGGGTCATTTGGTGTCATGAGTGGCATAGTTGAGTTCTTTTATTCCATTCCAATCTTACTAATATCTACAACATTCAAGTCACACATCCCACTTCATACAAACACACACACACACACACACACACACACACACAAAGTAAATGTTCACTTTTACTAGGTGCGGAGGCAGGCTGCACCCTGCCCTGAGGTACTCCATTTTATAAGGCAGCGGTAGTTGTCACTGTTGTGTGATTACTTGTGGGTGTTCTGTTCAGGCCACATGACAGTAATCAGCCACACGTGCCCACTGCTCTCTGGTATACAGCACAAGCCCTGGTTGACATGAGGAATAAAAGTCATGGTCCCTGAGGCTGTAATGGTTGGCTTCCAAATTGGCTTTACAACCTTGAAATGGGAAACATGTTTTGTTTTAGTGACCGATCAATAGAAGGCAACTAAATGAAAACCTTCCCTAATGTAAGTGCAAATAGGAGGTATTCTTCACTCTTGTTCCCACTGTGTCCAGAGCTGTGGTTCGGCTTCTTTTACAAGTTTGACGAGTGCTGCTTTTGAATTAAAAAAAAAAAATACTTGGCTATAAAATCTTGTATGTGCTTATACCTGTTGCCTTGTTTTGTGTTTTTCCTAAGACACTTTAATTTGGTGAAGTAGTTAAGATTAATTATATTATTTTGGCATTTAGCATAATTACACAATAATCTGCATTGGAGCTGTTTTAAGCTCTAAATATGTACTGGCTCTAAAAGCAGATTGTGAAATCCAAGATTAGAATCATTCATTTTCTTCAGATTGGCAGTGAAACATAATAGCAGTGGATAGAGAATGAAGCTTTTAGAGTACTCCAAAAGCTGAAATGCCTTTCAGGGTTATCAGCTGTTATATAATGGCCACTTTGAGGTCTTTTGTTTGAGGATTTATCCATCTGCCGTATGATTCGAAGTGCAGGCCAATGTCATTTTCATTATCTGGTCCACTTTTAAGTATCCTGTTCTTAATTCCAGTTAGCTTTTCTTTTATATTTTATACATACAGAAAATGACTGTTTTGTTCAAAACAAAGAGAAATCATTAGCCATGCTCAGTGTGCCTTTCTGTATATATTATGTTTACTGTGTCAGTAATGAATTTTTGGTGAAAATTATAATGTTTTGCACAACAATTTTTTTTGTCCAAAGTTGTTTTTGAAACATAGCAGAGCGCCTTACTTTGTAATTTACATCAGAGTTATAATACTACAGCTCTGGTCTAAGCCCATCAGAAAGGTTTAATGAAAGGGGTTATAAACATAAACTGCCCCAGAGAAGTGGGTCTGGACTCTGGCAGTATTTTTTCTACACAAACATTTCATGCATTAGAATTTCTAAAAAAGAGAAGCAATAAAGTCAAAGTATGTAAAATTACTGTAAAGAGACTGAACTACATTCAAGGATTCAGTTCCATTTAGCAAGGATTTATGTAGTGTCTGCAGTTTGTGTAAAGTGCTAGGGAAGGAACTGGAATTGGGAAGGATGCGGCAAAGCAGTTACATAAAAATTGATATAGAGGGGCTGGAGCGGTGGCTCAGTGGTAGAGCACTTGCCTGGCATGTGTGAAGAACTGGGTTCAAACCTCAGCACCACATACACAACTAAGTGTCGGAGAAACAAAGGCCAGATGGAAAAATAAATAAAATTGATTCTGTCTTTCTCTTACTCTTTCCCTCTTTGTTTAAAAAACAAAACAAAACTGATGTAGAACAAGAGTCCCTGTCCTTGAAATACTTAGCATTTCATTGAGGCTATGTAGTAAAATTTCAAAATGCAAGATACAGACAGAGGGACGTAATGTTGGGAGTAGGAAGATACCGGTGTGATTCATACATGTTTTGAACCTCATGGAACATGAAAGCAGTATTCAGTAGGCAAAGTATAGGCAAGAGTATTTTACTTTATGGGTAGTAAAAAGTCAGAATTCACTACCCAAACGCTTAGATATAAAAAGATCCTTGATGAGTTATAAGCAGAATAAAAGTGTATCATATATAGAATTAAACCTAGTCTGGATTTGAATGGGACCATTTTTAAATGTCGTTAATATATAGAAAACTTTCCAGGCCTCCTCGCGCATACTCCATAGGGAGAAAACACCTGAAGTATAACGTACGTGGCTTTAGAAGTGTTTGTGGTCTTGAATGACTTCAATGTTTTATACCATTTGGAAACAACCATACCATTCCAACAGGGACACCCAGCACTTCCTCACATACACTTTCCAGCTATCTTCCTCCACTTTCTTTCATGTCTCCCCCACCATATGCTTCAGAAAAATGAACCTGGTGTTCACGTCTCCCATGTTGAACTTGGTAGACGTCTTCGTGGTCTGCAGGGGTGAGCCATCAAGGTGGCCACATGACCTAAGCAGAGGAGAGGTGGTGGGACAACAGTCATGTGACCAAGTTTGGTTACTTTCTCAGTAACTAAGTTCTCAGATTCAGGGCTTAGTTAGGGTCATTGCCCTGGTTTCTCCTCAGCATCAGTCTGTCAATAGGCTGCTTTGGGAACAGAGGCTTGAATTCTTTAATATGTATACTTCCGTTAGCTGAGTCAATCATATAATAGCAATATGACATTGTGTAGTGATGAGAAATTTATGGCACCTTCTCACCAAGACATTCATATCTTTCAGGAACTGTTGGTTCCTGGTGACCAATTCTTTCCTGTGTATTTTATGTCATAATTTAAACATATTGAGCTATTTTTAATATGACATATTCCCTGCATACCTGCCACATACCTTACTCTGAAAAAGGAAATATATTTTAAGAACTTGATTTAATAATACTTTTCAAAAACAGTATTTAACTATATGCTAGTTCCTTGTCCTTCAAATTAGATGCTATTAGAGAATTTTTAATTTTGTCTCTTGTATAAAAATTAATATACCAATGAGATCCAGACTATAAAAACCAAAGTCATGGCGCTGGAGTGGTGACTCAGCTGTTGGAGCACTTGCCGGCATGCGTAAGGATCCCAGGTTCAAACCCTAGCACCACATGTGCAACTGAGTGTCAGAGAAACAAAGGCCAGATGGAAAAATAAATAAAATTGATTCTCTCTTTCCCTCTATCTCACTCTCTCCCTTTCTCAAAAAAAAAGCCAAAGTCATAAAAAAAGCCTGAACAGTTAAGAAATGCATTTATTTTGTGATCTCTCATTAATCGGTGATCTTTTAAGAGCCATGCGAGTGGTAGAAGTTTTTACATTGTCGTGTGTTGTGGCAATGCCACATGCTTTCATGGGTGTTATTCATATTTTTCTAAAAATTTTGCTCAGATAGCGATACTTACCTAAAGGTTGACCTTAGTCGCCCTTGTTTCATACTCAGAGAATCCACAGTACAAAATAAAAAATTATTCTGCTTTTGTCTCAGTTGCCACTTGATCTAGGACTTCAATTCATTGATTATTCAATCAGTTGGTTCACAAATCTTTTCAAGTAGTGTAGCAGGCACTATTATTGGTGCTGGGGATATATGATAAATAAGTAATTCTAATACCTGTTCTCTTGGACCTTATAATTTATTGGAGGAGAAAAACAATAAGCAAGTAAATAAATACATGAGAACAAAAACTTCAGTGATAACTGCTCCAAAGAAAGTCAGTTAAAATATGACAGAGAATTTTGCTTTTAGGGAGGGCAGGAAGGGAGATTGGCAAGGTACTTTGACATTCAATGAGAGTCCCAAAACAAGTGTGACTGCTATACATAGAATAAGTGAAACTTGTCTTCTGTACTT